>QLON01003374.1:0-16894 GCA_003313675.1 Termitomyces heimii
TTGTACTTTCTTGATGTTTTGGAGTTGCAGCCAGTTGACAATGGCCTTGACCTTGTGGGGGTCCATGCAAACACCATTTGGGGATATGATGACACTGAAATACTCAACCTCTTCTATGTAAAATGAATACTTCTCAGGTTTGGCAAGGAGGTTGTGCTCACAGAGGCATCTAAGAACCTGCCAGACATGCTTCTGGTAGTCCTCTCTTGAATCAGAGTAGATGAGAATGTTGTCTAGGTAGATGATCATGAAAATGTCACTTATATCATGGAAGATGTTATTCATGAAGTATTGAAATGTGGCAGGGGAGTTAGTCATTCCAAAGGGCATTACAAGGTATTCAAACAGACTATACCACATGTGAAATGCAGTTTTCCACTCATGTCCTAGGGCAATGTGAACATTGTTGTAGCTGAAGTGGAGGTCAATTTTCATATAAACCTTAGTGCTGTGCAGTCAGTTGACTAGATTGCCAATGAGCAAAAGTGGGTAACAGTTCTTCTTGGTGATCTTATTGAGTCCCCAGTAGTCTATGCAGAGTCAGAGAGAACTGTCCTTCTTTTTAGCAAATAGAACTGGGGCTCCGGCAGCAGAGGCAGAGAGTTAGATGAATTCCTTTCCAAGCATTTCATTGAGGTAGTCCTTGAGGGCCCAGAGTTCAACTTCTGACATGTTATAGACCTTGCTAAAAGGGGGGGTGGCTCCTTCCTTAAGGTCAATTGTATAGTCATAGAGGTGGTGAGGAGAAATTTCTTTAGTGTCACCTTTGGAGAATATGTCAGCAAACTCATGATACTCCAGGAGGACTACTTCTCAGAGGATCTGTTCCTTGGTTTTTTTTTCTAGGGGAATAGCATCCTCTCATAGATGTTCTTCTAGAAGAGATGGCAAGGTGTATAGCTGAAATGTGGGGGTTCTATCCTTCATGAGGCAGGTGAAGGGGGCAGCTTCAATGACCCTAATGTCAAGTGTATTCAGGTCAATTAGAGTCATAGATGCATTGGCTGAAGCAGGTTTGACATGTGTCTAGGACCGGCCTGGATAGTTTGGCCCTTTGTGTTTGTTTCAAGGAATGTTTGGAGGTTGAGTGGGGGCCTTGCAAGTTTGGACAGGTGTTGGCAGAGTATGGCTGGGAGGCGCGGCTGCTACTTTGGGGGCATGGGGCACTGGGTCACTTCTTAGGGCCCAGAGGTGCATGACAGTCGAGGGGTAGTCTTTGGGTCTCAGGAAGGTCATTGTGAGTGTTCTCCAATTAATGTCAGGATTTGTATTACATAGCCAGGGTAGTTCCAGTACCATCAGGGTTGATTTGTGAAGTTGTGTAACTAGGAAGTTGGAGATGAATTTGTAATCATTGTTCAGGGTTATGCATCCCAAGTGAGACCTATAAATGAGGCTGGAGGAGGAGAAGGCACCATCAAGGTGTTGCAAAAGGAGGGGTTAGTTGAAGGAGTCATAAAAAAAGTAGAGGGTATTGCTAATGAAAACTTTGGTAGCTCTGCTATTGATGAGGGCCAATATTAGTCCTGGGGTGCTGTTCAACCTGGCATTGATGACAAAGGATCAGAATAAGCAAGACTGGAGCCTAGGGAGTGGTGGAGGCCTGTCTGGGGATTCCTTTGGGGTTGGGCCCAAAGAGTGAGAGATATTGAAGGGAAGCTGCTAGTTGTTGGGTGTTGGCTCCCAGGTTAGGCAGAGGGTCAGATGATGCCAGTTAATGAGGGGATTGGTGTCTTAGAGCCATGGAAGCCCCAAGACCAAGAGTGCAGAGGGATGGAGTTTAGTTAATAACATCTGGAGGGTGTGAGTTTGTCCATTAGTAAAAGTAATGAGCATATACACAAAGTGAGTGATGTCCCCCAGCATAAAGGTGTCCCCATCAAAAAGGCAGAGCCACACTAGAACTGGGAGTCATTGAGTGGATTCCAGGGTAAGAATAGACCACACCTTGTCAATGAAGTTGTCTGTGATGCCACTGTTGATGAGGGTGTTGAAAGGGGTTCCGGAGGGGGTGAGGTGGATTTTGAGAAGAAGAGAGTGTGAAGAGTGGGAGAGTAGATAAGCCATGAGGGTGTCCTGTGCAAGTATCATGGAACAAAGATAAGAGACTAGGGCAGAGAAGATGTTGAAATCAATTCTGTGATTTAGAGTGTCTTCTGGATCCAAATTGCCAGGTCATTTTCCAAATATTTGTAGGTGGTGTCCTGTTCTTCAAAGGTTCAGGTGGTGCATCCCATAACCTATTGTTGAGGACACTTGGAGATAAAGTGGTCTTTCTTACTATAAAGTATGCAAACACCCTCCTTTCTCTATTGTTCCTGCATATCCTTTGGAACCTCGATTCAGGGTCATTCTTTTTTCAGGAGTTGGTTGGCCTGGAGGGCCTCTTCATCTCATTCATTGGCGAAGTTGGGGTCCTCAGAGTCTTCTAGGGGTTCCTCAAGACTTGGCATATTGCTCAAGTCATTGGTGGTCATAGCAGTGTTGAGTTGGGCCTAGAGGCAGATGCTGCTGCTAGAGTTAGTATTGGGTGGGCCATGACTCACCAGGGGTCAGCTGCCAGGAAATATGGGTGAGTCAGTGCTTTGGTTTTGGGGGTTGGAGTTTTTGCTGGAGGACCATGGGGGTCTTCCCCTAGAGTTCCAGGGGGCTTGGGAGTTTGAATACTCACTGCAGTCTTCTCAGTATCATTGGTCAATCTGCATAATGAGAGCCTTATATCTGTCATAGGAGGGTTGTTTTGGGGCAAGTCAGAGGATATCCTTGATATATTGTGGCAGTGTGTGGCAGAGAGTATACCGGAGGGCACTGTAATTCCAACCTGTCTTGTAAGCTTTCTTCTTAAAATGTACAATAAAGGTGGTGAAGCGCTCTTTGGAGTGCATCTGGAGGTTGAAGAAGTTATCCTTGGCCTTGGCCATGGTGTTATAGATCCCAAACTTTCTAGAGAACTTGTTGACAAAGGTTTGCTAGCAAAAGAGTGCTGTGTTATTGGGGTTGAACTGGATGAGGGCCATGTAGTGGTTAAAGGCAATCCCTTAGAGGTATGAGGCAGTGAAGGCCACCTGGAAGCTGTCAACCTGGAAAGTGAATGGTTTCACCTGAAGCATATTAAAACATTGAGTAAGGAATATATGCCATTTTGGGGGGTTCTAGCCTGTGAATGCATTGGGTTTTTAAATATCCAGACATCCTTTATGGGCAAGGGCATTGTGAATGTCATCCAATTCAGTGCTGTTGTGAGGAGGGAGCCCAGCATTATAGTAGTAGTAGTAATGGTTACCCTTCTCTCCTTATAGAGGGAAGGCATCAAGGGTGGGACCCCATCTGCCTGGAAAGCCTTCTTCGGGCAGCTCACCTGGAGATCTATGCCTGGGAGGCCCATTATTCCAGAAGTATTTGTTCCAACCAGGAAGAGGGCTGGGTCTCCATGCAGGGGGTGGTGGAGGTGGTGGATGGGTGTTTGGTGGCATTGGCTTGGCTTGAGGAGGGCTGAGTACTGGGTTGGGTGCCAGATTGTGCAGAGAATGTTTAATCTGGAAAGGTTGCACTTGCATCAGAGGTTGTGGGGAGTTCCATAGGTCAAAGTAAGGTGGCGGGTCATGATAGAAGCTGGGTTCCAAAGGGGCCAGGGTAGGCATGGGAGGCTGTGCCAGGACAGTTACAGGCATGGGCATGGAGTATTATTTGTTGTTGCCATGCATAAGCTCATCAATGTAGCACAGCATGTTATCCATGCTAGTGGTGTCTGCCCAAGGTCTACTGGGGTTCACCAAGGGTGGAGGTCAGGCATTATCTATCCATAGAAGTGGTTCCAGGGGTCTCTGAGGCTGTCTTCAGGTCTCAAAAAGGTGCTAGGGATGGAGTTAGCCCTACAGTGAGTTGATAAGCCTACCATGCGGGTGGTAGGCTAATCGAATAGTCTTCCTGCTGAGTTAAGAAACCATAGTATGGCCAAGGCATTTTGTCACTCTTTCCATTGTCATTGCTCTGAAGTAAGGACCATGGGGGCTGCTGAGGCCAGTTTCAAGGATTCCCATTGGATGTGAATTGAGTGACCTAGATCTGCAGGGTTGTTGAGGGGTCAAAGGGAGGAAGATGCATGAATTTCATCAAGTAGTAGTTGCAACTCTTTGCAGAGGATCATGTTGCATCTATACTTTACCATGGTCCACTCTGGAAGTTCTCCTCATGTGAGATAGTTCCTGAATTTGACCAAGTAATGGGCCCAGTCCTCTGAAGTGCCTACAAAGTCATCATGTCCAAAATCCATGAGTAGTACCCTTGCCTGCTGTATGAAGTCCTCCAGCAAGATCCTGAGTAAGTGTAGTACTTTGTCCTGTTGCTATTCATACTCCTTGAGGTGTCATCATTCTACAGGCAAGGGAGGGGTCCTAGTGGGTGGGGCAGTGGTCAGGTAGTATTGAGGGGGGTAGTCATAATTAGGAGGTCCCTAGGATTGGGGGACAAGGTGCTGATAACTGTAATAAGGAGTGAGTATAAAGAGGCCTTCACTAGGGAGTACCGGGTGAGGTCCACTAGGAACTGGTGAAGTCTCTGGCAGGCCTCTGGAGATGCTCTAGTATGAAGAGACCTCCATGGGTTGTGCCATAGCTAGGTTGGGCAGAGAGGCCCAGCTAACTGAGGGCCCCAGATCATAGAGAGATGGGTTAGGGGCTCAATGTTGGTGGAGATGTTGGGGTTTGTATGGAAGGGGTGAGTAGGTGGGGTGGGGGGTCTGTGTGGAGTAGTGGTCAGGGACCAAATGCCTATAAGGGTCAGTCTGGTAGCTTGTGGAGTAGTAGGTATAAGTATATATAGCCATTAAGAATGGTGTAAGGAAGAAGTCTTGATATTATGTTAGATTCTGCTGAGTCAGGGGCTTTCTGGGAAAGCAATGCCCTTACAAGGCAGACTTGATCTATGGATACCCAAGTGTCTGGAGCTCTGGGGCTAGGGCTCCAGGGTTCAAGATGTGGACAGGGGATGGTTCCAGGAAATGGAACTTAACCTGGGGCTTTGGGTGTTTTGTAGAGGCTAGGGGTTGGAAGGAGTCAAGTTGGAACTGGAGGTTCTAGGATGAGACCTGGTTAACGAATTATAAGTCATAAAATGCATACCAAACTTAGAGCATGTGATTATTTCAGCATGCCAGTTGAAGCATACCAGTCAATGCATACCAGTCAAGCAAGAGGGCATGCAACAATTCAAGTTAATATCAAGACTAGCAAATACAATGGGGAACTACACTATAAGTACTATGGAGTTGGGTTTTGGGGTTCTGGGGTGTCTGGGATGGGTTCAGGGAGGCATTAAGTAGTGGGCAGGGACTATATACTTGGATTGCATGTGTAAGGCACACAATCAATTGGTGCAGAGGGAGCTGTGATGCATGATGGCTGGAAGTGGGTCATGTGATCCGATTGTTGATGGCGGTCAATCCCAGGGTCCATGATGCAGGATTCCTGGGGGAGTTGGCTGATGGCAGTTGTGATGCATGTGATGGCAGCATCAGCAGCTGTAGGAGTGGGGCACATTGTGGGGTTGACAAAAGAGGGTCCCAGATGGGGTTCCAGGGCTGTCCTGGAGGACTCTGGAGGGGGTCATGATACTCACTTTGTTGAGCAAGAACCTATTAGTTGGGTCTTGTCAAAAAGTGAGACTTACATGGAAACAAGAGAGTTGGTGCTAAAAGCTAGTATAGTAGAAATAGTAAGAGAAGAGTATGGATTAGAGAAATAGGAGTGAAAAGGAAAACTAGAGTTATAGCAGAGAGTCAAAGAAAGTAGAAAAGAAGTTTGTAATAAGGAAAATAAAAAGGAGAAGTAATGGAGTCAAGACTAATAAGAAAAAAGTTAAGACAGAGTGACAGAAAGTGGACAGAGAAAGATCAAAATTAATTGGAGATAGGGTGAGAGAAAGAAAGGAAGAAAGATAAGAGTACTGTAGGAGAGATTGAAGGAGGAAGATGGAGACTTGAAAGAGATAGAGAAAGAGGAGTGAAATAAGAATAGATTGGAGGATCAAAGCCAAGTCAAGAGAGTTTGAAGGAGAAGATGGGAGACTTGAAAAACTTGAGGAAGATCAAAGAAAGTTAAGACAAGATGAGGCAGAGACAGAAAGATTTAAAAGAGAAAAAAAAGAGAATTTGGAGATGAAAGAGATATAAAGAGAAAATAGAGAAAATAGAGAGAAAGACTAGGAGAGAGAGAAACTGGGCAAACTGGTTGGCAATATGAAGACTATTGTACCAACTACTGGAGCCTTCCCTAAGTACCTATGGGATGTTTCAGGCATTGGGAATGATTGTGCACTAGAGGTAATCAAGCAGTGGTGAAATCAGGTAGTGGGACAATCATACAGGAATTGAGACTTACAGTATGCAGAGTGGAATTTGCTAGGCATTGGGAGTGATCTGGCAACAGTGTGAGGAAGTTAAGGTCATTCAGGAATGCAAGGAAGGCTGTGGCCTATTCAGGAAATTTGGTGATCTTGGTAATCAGATCAATGACATTGGAGGTCAGAAGAGGAAAAAGTGAGGGTCAGTGTGGCCCTACTCAGGAGAGTATAGTGGAGTCATGAGAGGAAGAGCTATCTGGAGCAGGAATTGGGGGAAAAATTAGGAGAGAGTTGGGCTCTTAGGGGTTTTCAGGGATCTGTGAGAGGGATTTGGAGCAAGGAGGTGAGCATAGTACTGGGGATATTCATTTAGTAGTGGGATTCTGGAGGTTGAGGTGTGGAGAAAAGTCACATAGTCTTGGGTATAGTGGGTACAAGGGTACAAGTGGCAGGACATGGTGGAGGTCATTAGAGGAGCTCTGATATTATAGTTGTAAATTGGTTGACCATACTGATTGGACAGAGTAGGCTGTGGAAACTCAGGTGGGTTAGGTGTAAGTCACCATTTTTAGGAGATCCAATGAGTAGTGGGAGCCTTGATATTATGTCAGGTTCTACTGATCTGGGGGCTTACTCTGTTGAGCAGAAACCTACTAGTTGGATCTCACCAAAAGGAAAGACTCACACTAGAGCAAGGGAGTTTACACCAGTGGGTTAGTGCAAAGAAAAAGTAAGAAGGAAAAGGGAGAAGGGATTAATGGATTACAAAAAGGGAGTAGAAGTGAAATAAGAAACCAGAGATGTAGATAGAGAGTTAGGAGAAAGTAGAGTAATAATATGTGAAGAAAAATAAAGGGAAAGAGTAACAGAGTCAAGTCAGAGAAGAACAGGGAGTTGAAACTAAATCAGAGATGGAGCAAATAGAGAAAAGGAAAGAAGGAAGAGAGACAGAGTAGAAGGCAGATAAAACTAGTGTAAATGGGATTAGAAAAGATGTGGAATAGAGAGGAAACAGAGAAGAAGGAAATGGAACTGGAATTGTTTGGAGAGTTAAAACTGAATTGAGTTGAGAGGAAGAAAGGATCAGAAGAGAGACTTGAAGAACTTGAGAAAGAGTGAAGAGAATTGAGGTGAGATGAGGTGAAGATGAAAAGAGTCAAGAAAGATCAAAGATAGATTCAGAGAAATGAGTAGAATGTGAGAAAGTAAAGAATAGAAATGGAAACAAGACTGGACAAAACTAGAAGAAATTGGGCAAATATAAGCCAAATCAAAACTACTGTACTGACTACTGGGACCTTCTCTAAGTACCTACAGAGTGTCTCAGGCATTAGAAATGATTGTGCACTGGAGGTGATCAAGCATCAGTGAGATTGGGTGGCAGGATGATCAAGTGAGAGTTAGGTCTTGTGGGACAATTATGCAGAGTGGCATTTGCAGGGTGTTGGGAATGATCTTGTAATGGCATGGGGGGACTGGGGTTGTCTGAGAGTATGAAGGTGTCATGGTTTATCTGAGGGAGTTTGGTGATCTTAGTGATTAGATCAGTGATGTTGGAAACTGGAGGGAGAAAAAGTGAGGATTAGTATGGCCCCCACCTGGAGAGTGTGGGTGAGTCATGACAATCATGGACCTATTCACAAAAGCCCTCACAACTCTCCTATTCACATAGCTACACACCTTACTCAGGCTTCAGTAATTATGCCATGAACCATGCAAGGAGGAGATACAAACTACAAAAACATTGAAGTCAATGGTGAGGAAGAGTGTTAGCATGCCAATAATTAGGACACCATCAATCTAATGTCATGGCTGCCTTGAATCAGCCCTTTGCATATATCACACTAGTGGCCACCCATTCATATCATATCACATGCATAACAAACAATGCTACCATTGTCTCATGAACATATAAATATAGACTAGACATAGATACAACCCTCAGTCATTTATACAAGACTGAGGGTGCATAAATAATATCTACATTTTCACATGCATAATTAAAACTCTCCTAAAATATACTTACTGTGTTTTTTAGGCTCTCGTGCATCTCATACTTGAGGAAATATCAGATTCTAACACTTTCGTGACGAGAGACTTCCCATTTCTAAAGAGATGCTTACTGTGATTTGATCTCATTTGGATCTTTTGACTCCCTTACATGCCTGTATCTGGGCAGTTGTCACCACAATTTCTGGGGTCAGATCAGATTAAGTGAAATTCTCCCACCAAAAGAGAAAGAATTTGATCACAATTTGCATCTAAAATGGGTGGATTTCTTCCCCTTTTATCTTCTGGGCCGAGAAAACTTCATCTGGTGCGAACAAAGAGGGGTGAGGAAAAGGTGAGATTTGCTGCCACAAAAACCTTTTGGACCCTTTGAGCGCCTTAGAGAATCATGCCATTGTTAATCAAGATCCCGTCAAAGAAGCTATTGCGGTATATTCACATCTAGACGGTTCTCGATTGGCTCTTACTAGTCACAAGCTTTTGGTACGGATTAATCCGTGGTTAGCTGACGCTGGTCTGTCGAAAATAAGTGGTCACTGCTTTTGAATTGGCAGCACAACTGCACTGCTGCTTATGGGTATCCCTCCTGACATGGTAAAATTAATGGGACGTTAGACTTCCGATTCATTTTTGAGATATTGGAGATCTTTGGACGTTATTGCACCAATGTACATTAACATGTTGAAACTTATTCTTGATTAATAAATAAAAAATAAGCTGCAGTAACCGAAAAAGGAAAAACGTATCTCGTAAGCTGGAGTATGACGTATAGTCGTGAAAAGTCAACACTGGGGATCAACTTCAGACACATCAAAAGATATGATATACAAAGACTGCGGATCCAAAGAAACAATTATCGAATGCTGCCTTGTACCTGTGTATTCATATATTACGAGCAAGCATTTCAGCGGCCTTTCGTGAATTGGCGCGGATCGTCTCAACCAGCAATTCTAAATTCCTAATATTCTCACGCGCCTCTCGAAGCTCACTAGCAAGACGTGCATTCTCCTCCTTCAACGCCGACTACAATAAGGCGAAAAGAAAAGCTTGAGCAAAGACAAATAAGAAGGGTAGAAACAGAACCATACGTCAGTATCAGTCGCCTGTGCCTGCTTCGTCTCGACTTCGGCAGGGGTGGAAATGGGTTCAAGAGAAGCCTGCGCTAATGACGTGGACTCTTGCTTAGACATCACTGGTGAAGCTGCGGGGTCGTTATACGAGTTCGACCGTGCCAAAGCTGGTACCGCAGGTGGGGCAGAAACAGTAGGAGTCGCCGTAGGAATGGTAGGAGGCGGCACAGAGGAAGCGAAGTTCGTGCCTGAGGAGAGGTCGACGACATTGCGAGGAGCAGTTTTCCCTGAGAAGAACTCGCTGGCAGAAAGTGAAGGCTCGGACGAGGGTGCTGGTGGGAAGATATCGGACTGGAAGGAGTCGGCCTGACGTATGTCAATAATAGTCGGGTGTGATATGTATCAGGAAGGGCTCACTTTGCGAGGAACAATGAAGGCAATGGGTTCAATGGACGAGCTCTGAACCTTGTAAGCACGGGCAATCTCACACTCTCCAACGTTAAGAGCCCGGCGGGGCAAGAAGCACATGCCACGCTGAGGCTCGCTCGATTTGTGCTCTGACAGAGCATAAAGGGTATCTGAATCGTATTCATAGTATCGAATGTTTCCGTCACTGAAGGGGCATGAGCTGTAAATATAAGAGAGGTTATACGACGCATACCCTTTTCCAGCAAGGAACAAGATATTGTTATCAGACCAGAAGGGCATAACGACACCCGAGGACTGATCAAGGACAATCGTCTTCACGTTAGTCAGGCCTCCCGTCTCCCAAATCGCAACCTGACGATCTGACATCTTACTGAATCCAGTCGTCGCAATCTTGTCAAGGTCACCCATCCACACTACACGAGATCCCTTAATTCCACCGTGACCATCCATGATACGCACAGCCTCGCCACCCACACGAGGATCGAACAGTCTCAGCTTCCTATCCCGACATGTCGTCGCCAGTAGCGTTCCTGTCGGGTTGAAGGAAAGACTCTGAATCGCGTCACCATGGCCCGTCAATATGCTCCTTGCCTCCTCAGTACTTGCTAAATCCCACAGTTTAACTGTGTACTCCCCAGAAGCGCTTGCAAGGACATTCGCAGCGGTTGGATGGAACAGAACTTGACCAACCTTACGTGGAGATGCGTCGATGCGGGCAACGGGATCTAAATCCTGCGGGACCCAATTCTCTTGACCCCAACCCTCAAAGACAGATGCTTCAGCCTTCCAAATCATCACCTTGCCGTCCTCACCGCAAGAAGCGACGATCGAGTCGTTGTGCGGCGACCAATCTGTGTCAAGCACAGCAGCAGTGTGACTACGTGCCAGCGGGAGGCTGTCCGGCAGCTTCTGAGGAAAATCTGGCACTGTTTGAAAGGGAGATGGAAGTGGTAGTATGGCAAATGCACCACCACCGGACGCATTCCAGTTGACACTGATATATTGCTGTCAACGTGTAAGTCTACGCTGCAGGAATCTTCCCGATCGAGCATCTTACACCAGAGGCAGAGATGAAGTTAGTGTCCCAGGCACTACTGGTGACCTTGACATTTTCATAGCCATATTCTTTCTTCGCCGGTTGACCGAAAACATGACTATATTGGTCGTGACATGGCAGTATTAGTTTATTTACACGTTATACCTTCGTATTGATTTCGATGCTCACCGATACTTGGAAGCCCGGACAAAGCGCGACATCGGAAAATACCTTGAACGAATGACAAAAGAAGAAAGCCCAGAGCGGATTAGCGACGGCAGCAATCAAAAACAAGTTCGGAAGTATACTCAATTTGGCCCTGTTTATTAGACTATTGCTCATTCCATAGCTTCCCTATAGTTACTAGGTGTCCCCTAGTTTCGAGGCACTTGATATCATCATCTAAGCCATCATCATTATTCCCATCCCAATTTTGGCAATCCTGGTCCCATTTGACATCCTTGACACGCAGACGGTTCAGAATCGCCCGATTCGTCATCGTTTTCTAAGCTTAAACATTTATCGGCAATTGAGTTCCGAGGCTTCAGACAAGACATTATCTGGTCTATAACAAGGGCCTTGAGCAAGGAACCTTCTTTTGAACAGACCAGGATGTTTTCGAGGTCTGAGAGACAGAAATCGACCGCTGGCTTTCTAGCAAGCAGAGACGTCTGTGATCAATAGCTGGTCCAAAATGAAGTGATTACCATCTCTCGGTATCCTTGACTTTTCAAACCGATAAAACTGACGGCCACGATACAGAACGGTGGGGTGACGGTAAGCACAAATCTTCTGACATATGAAATCGCACCACAAGCTCCTGTACTCGGTCATGACATTTGCTCTCAATCTTCCAGGCTAAATCTCCAATGAAGTTGACCGCAGAAGTTTGTCCCTTGGGTATGCCAGCGGAATATTGATGGCAAGGGTGATTTTGCGAGCTTTTCTTGAGAAATCAGGGTGATCCTAGAGGTAAATGCAATCGGTTGAAATACATGAGGTTTTCGTGCCGACCAAGGTACATATCTCGAGATCCTCCATCATAGAGGCGGGTTCTCTGCTAAACAAAAAAGCGCATTGAACCTTCTTTGACTCGCGGGCTATTATGAGGAAGATCAGAGTGTGCAGTGTCACATGGATCTACGACGATTTCGCGAATCAAGCGTAAGACTTTTAATGCGTAGCAGATGATAATGCAGAAGTTTTGACAAGACATAGTAAATGTCTAGAAGGAGAAGCAATTCAAAGTAATCAATCTAACTTTCTGTAAAGAGGATAGTCAATGGCGCATCCTCTGAGCGCGATATCATTTCCATTGCACACGGTTGTTCTTGATAGGGATGGCGAGCATAAGTCGGTAGTTGACAACGCGACTTGTCTCCAGTGGGAGTACACGTGGTAAATACTCCTAATTGAAAGTATATGGTTCCAAGGTTGAGAAAATACCAAGTCTTGGATAATTGCACTGAGGGTCCGAGGAAAATCGACAGGTCACGGTGGTATAATTGCTTCATGCTCCCTGGTCCCTTCATGAATGTATGTCAAAACAGAGACGCTCAAAGTTCTGGTGCTGAAAATGTTCTTCCAACCTTGGAGTCCATGAACGAATCTGTTACGATTTTTCGGTGCACTGGTCGATTAAAGCAAGCGGGTGTCTCGTTGACACAACATAAGAAAACAGCCACTGAATATCTATTGAAGTATATCGCTTGAGACAAGGTAATGCCTATCAAAGAGTTGTTGTCGTGGTTGCGTCTCTTTTTCAGAGACACATTTGTGCTTACCTAGAGAAGAGCCTCTTCGGCGCTTACGCCCGTTGTGGTTGGGAGAAACTTCCACATAACTGCCCAACCTCGCATTGCTCTATTGGTCTCGTATAAATATCTTTTATACCCAATATATATGTGGGTGTTATTGGTTACCCAGCGAGGTCCACACGTGAACAGCTATGGTCGATTGTGCAATCAAAGAATTTAGGACAACACATAGAAGAATTGAATGTAACACTGGGTGCAGGGAAGAATGCTCTTTTGCAAAACAATGTAAAAACAGAGTAAAAATAATCTAATTGATTTCAAAATTTTATTTGAATATTTTTGTCAAAACCATAGAAAAAATATTCTGACTTGATTGGTCAGTTCTGGAGTCACATGACAAGACTTATGTAATCATTAAGTCTTCTCGGTTTGACCTTTCCCATGGAAGGTCTTTTCATTGGCTACAATATTTCTTTCATGGTTTTGACAAAAACATTCAAATAAGATCTTGAAATTAATTTGATTGTTTTTACTGTGTTTTCAGATTGTTTTGCAAAAGAACATTGTTTCCTGCATCCAGTGTAACAAGTTAGAGCACAAATTCAGCGGAAATCGATGACAGTTTGGGAAAGATATTTACTGAGCTGAGCGGAAAATTTAATATCTGTATTAGGACTACAAGTAAGGTAGATTACAATGAGAATTATTTAGGGGTAGCAGAGTGGGGATAGTCATCTGTGTAATGTAGTAATTGAGTGTCTGTACTTTCCGATTCATACCTCCTCAGATGCAAGATTATGTCCTGTGACAGTGACCCCCTCAGTGTTGACGGCAGAAGGATCTGGAGAATGGTTGTCATGGATGACAAGGGTCTTTTCATCTTCTGATACTCGTATTTTGACTGTGTCTCCGTCGCTTTAGAGCACAATCCGATCAGCACCGCAATTTATTACTTTGCGCACAAGCGAAAACGCACCGTATTGTGCCTCTAAGAAGCTTCTGGGCCATAGGGAACAGCACGTCCGTGCGTACAACACGAGCGATAGCCCTGGCACCATAAACCTGTGAATATCCTTGTTTGGCAAGCCATCCACGAGCCTGGTCGTCGATGTCAAGGACGATGCGGCGACCTTTAAGCCGGTCTGCAACGTCTTGAAGCCGAAGGGAAACGACCTGAAGGATGGATTGAGGTGAGAGTTTATTGAAAACGAGCATAGAATCAAGGCGGTTTAGCAGCTCGGGTGGAAAGTGCTCAGAAACACGCTCAAGGACTTCGTCCCTTGCTTCTGACGTGACGACGCCATTTTGGTCGCAGGCAGAATCATGAGCCAGAATATCGCTGCCTGTCAAGTGAGGTTGCAGTGAGAGGACTATCGGGGTAAGAACACAGAAAGACATTACCAAGATTGCTGGTTAGGCAGATAATTGTATTCTGAAGATGCAATCATCAGTAAAAGAACATAACTTCAGCGAAGGAACTCAACTAACCTTGAAGTCAACCTTCCGCCCTTGACTATCGGTGATGCTTCCTTCATCAAGAATTTGAAGTAGGATCATAGCAACGTCCTTGTGGGCCTTCTCCAATTCGTCAAGCAATATCACAGCTTGAAACCCAGCAGTCATTTCGTATAGTTTAGAAAGACCCATAGGATAACATACCATATGGTTTCCGACGGACAGCCTCGGTCAACTGCCCGCCTTCTTCGAAGCCAATGTACCCAGGCGCTGCTCCAATCAAGCGGGAGATCGTGTGGCGATCGTGGTACTCGGACATATTAATGTTGATTCTAGATAAGTCGAGGTTCGGTCAATAGAAGCCTAATGATCCAGTCAAGTCCTCACAGTCCGCGTTGCTCATCGTTGAACAGGAATGATGCAAGTGCTTTGCAGAGTTCTGTCTGTAGATGCGAAGTACGTTGAGTTTGAAGATACAGGAATAGATACAGGGCGTACTTTGCCGACACCTGTTGGTCCCATAAAGAGGAATGAGGCGACAGGCCTGTTGGGAGCCTGTAGACCAGCACGAGAGATGCGTACTGCGTCGCTAATGGCAGCCACGACATGGTCCTGCCCCACCACTCGCTTACGCAGTGAGTCCTCCATCTAAATTGGATCTTTCAGCACAACTATCCCAAACTTGAACGCCTCAATCTACTCACATGCACCAACTTATCCCTCTCTCCCTTCAACAAGTTTTGTACTGGTATACCCGTAGCCTTCGCCACGACACGCGAAATATCATTCGATGTGACACGATCATGCAACATCGCCAATGGCGATTCCAAATCCTCCTGCGCCGCTTCGCCTTCCACAGGTAGCTGGCGCTCCAATTCCGGAATAGTCGAGAATCGCAGCCGACTTGCAAGCTCATAATGTCCTTGACGTTGGGATACCTCGAGCTGATGTTTCGCCTCCTCCAAGCGCTGTTTGATATCTTTGATATGATCCAATCGGGCACGCTCTGCTTGCCAAAGAGACGTGAGCGCCTCGGCTTCACCGTTCTTCGTCTTAAGTTCTTCCTCGACCTTTGTCCGCCGTTCAACGCTGAATACATCCGTCTCATTCTTCAAGCTCTCCAATTCGATTTGAAGCGTGACAATTTCGCGGTTTAGGGCTTCCAAAGCGTCCGGCTTAGACTCTTGTGCCAGACGAAGAGAAGATGCAGCTTCATCAACCAAGTCGATAGCTTTGTCTGGGAGGAAACGGTCTGAAATGTAACGTGCACCGTAGACAGCAGCTGTGATCCATGTAATATCAGATGATCCGAAAAATAGTACGCTGTATTGTGGGACAAACCCGTCACAAGTGCTCCGTCCGATATCCCCACTCCATGGTGAACTTCGTACCTCGACTTGAGGCCGCGAAGAATCGAGATCGTTGATTCAACGGTAGGTTCCTCGATCGACACGGGTTGGAAGCGTCGCTCGAGAGCTGCATCCTTCCCAATCGTTTTTCTATATTCGTCAGCTGTACCATCGTGAGCGTGAGTATTGTTAAAAGGTAGGACGGTGGACGTACGTGTTGTAGCACCCACGAGTTGTAGCCCTCTAGCCAGAGCAGGCTTAATCATTTGACCAGCATCAATGCTTCCCTCTGACTTTCCGAGATTGAACAGTGTGTCTAAGATTTTTTGATGAATTGCACAAGATAGAAATGAGTTTATTACTTACGGACTTCATCAATGAAACAGATCACTTTTCCTGCCTAAGGCGTCGATTAGTTGTCAAAGCCTCCACTGTTAAAACGAAACCGACCTCATCTTCGATGTCTCGTATGAGTGCCTTAAACTTCTCCTCAAATTGACCGCGGATACCGGAGCCGGCCATGATAGCGGACAGGTCAATGGAAAGCACTCGCTTATCTTGTAAGGACTGACTATCCATTAGACGCGTCCGGTGTTTCAATTCACAACTTACCTCTGGAACCTCCTTAGATACGATTCGAGAGGCCAATCCTTCCAGAATAGCTGTTTTTCCAACACCCGGAGGACCAATAAGCTGTTATGCTTATGAAGTACTGATTGATTTTCCACAACCGAGATGTACGTACGACTGGATTAGACTTGGTCCGTCTTGACAGAACTAGGACACCTTGAGAACCTACTCAGTGACTGGTAGAAACTAACGTACTTTGTATGGTACGGCGAATTTCTGTAACCTGGGTTAATGCTTTACAACACATACCATTCCGTGACAAAACACACCTTCATCTCTTCCAATAATAGGATCTAGCTTTCCATTTTTTGCCAATTCAGTCAAATCTACACTCTAATACCAGTAAAAAACCGCTCCGCAAGCATTTACAGCGCACGTACGTATTCTTTCAATGCCTCCCCCTTCTGATGTTGAGGTCCAAAACTAAAACCAGGAAACCCTCCTCCTCCACCCTTGTTGGGAGGTTGAGAGGCATAATGTCGAGCGAGAGGAACAGGACGCTGTATTCGCCCTGAGATGCGACCGAATGAACCTGCTCGCAGGGTTGAGCCTCGTAGGCCGAGACGGACACAGCTTTGCGGAGCTTTCAAAGGGACAAGCCTAGTTAGATATTTCGAATTTTGCTTTGGTATGATAGCGGCCATCGGGAAGAAAGATTCCGCTTGCTCAAACTGCCATTTATATATGTTGAGTCAGGCAATAAAGGAAGAAAGCTGAAACAGCCAGGCCATTCTCGAATTTGCGACACTCGGTCACGTGAATACAGCATGACGAATTTCGTTCGGCTGCTTGAGCCGGGTACTTTACGGCATTCAAAAA
>QLON01003391.1:0-13923 GCA_003313675.1 Termitomyces heimii
GTAGTTGCTGACTGTAGCTTCATTATAGCACAATACTTTAAAATATATATTAGATAAATTTCTTAATCAAAACATTTACATAAGCAAAAACATTAGAAAATACAACAAAGGACAATTCTGTTCCCACCTGGGACTGATGGATTAAAAAGCTACCTAAATTACTCCTTTTTAATCAATATATTTATATTTGGATATGCCACTTTACAAGATATAATAAAAGTGAGAACTTGGTCCAGAGGAACAATTAGAATTCAAGGAGAAACAAGTTTCTTACTTGACAGCTATAAATTAGATTTGATGCTCCACAGGAATCAGGATCTGTATAGCCTATTACACAGCTGTTTTGATGAAGAAATTCTTCAAAACAATAAATGTACAAGTCTTTTATAATTATATGCTGCACAGTCACTAATACATTTTTACAATATAATAGAATTGAAGATATATACAAAAAAGTAAAGTGCAAAATATGCAGATAATCATACTGCCATCAAGAGACAACTTTTCAAAGATATGCACTGTCATAAAAGGAGTCATTGAAAAAAAACTAAATGATTTTGGATTATGCAAGATACTTATAGTTGTGTTGAGCAAGGTTAGGAGCCAGTTGATTATTTCAAGATCAATAATTTCAAATTGTTCACTAAGCTGCTTCTTAATAAGAAATGTAGCTTTGGTAAACTTACCAATGATAGTAAAGTCATTAATAGCAACAGCAATAGTTGTATAGCTATTACTATTTACCTTGAAGACTATAGTGGCATCAGCCTAGCAAGTTAAGTAGCTGAGATTCATTAAAGTTGTGTGAACTTCCTCTTACAAGTGGTGTGCCCATTGCTTTGTGTCATAGAGTAGGCACTTAAACTTGCAGGCAGCTTGAAATCAGATATTTTCTTAAACTGAGAGGGTAGGTTTTTGAAAATAATCATAAAAAGAGAAAATTGCATATAAATAATTTTGTTATCTTTGAAATTTGATTTTATATGCATTTTTGATGTCTGCTTATTTAATTGCAGCTCCTCATAAATCTGCAATTAATAAAAGGATTTCAAGGGCAGTGCAGACAGTTAGAGCAAAAATTCCAGTATAATCAACACTAAATTGCTGCTTAAATTCCTTGGCAATTTGCCATGCTTTGTAATAAATAATTTAGCTATTTGCATTACACTTGTGATGAAGTACATAGTGGCAAGAAATTATATTTGCATCTGAAGAAGCCTGGACAATCTCTCATGTGCCTAGCTCTTTTATTTGATCTAATTCAGCATTGATTGCAGCTGACCAATCTTCAATTTTGCTACCATCTAATGAATCTTTGATAAATGATATGTCTTTGCTAGTAGCCAATGTGTGTTTAACAACTTCTTGAAATTATTTGCTGTTTGTGCCTTCAAATTTGACAGAGCTTGACTCAAGGATGCTGAACATATTAATGATAAACACTTTTCAATGTTGTTTTCACTTATATTGCTCAGAATTATATTGTGGAAGGCTAGTGAGTGAGTATTAACATGTACAAAGGTGTGAAGGGTTTTTTGAAAGGTGGCATTTCAGTCTTGGAAGTAGCTGGACTATTTTGAGGTGAGCTTTATTGATCTTTAGTATTGTTTTTTGCACTTTCAAATGGTAAAGTAATAGGCAACTCAAACTTAGTGATACTAGAAATAGGATTAGAGGCTGATTTGGATGATGAATTGTAAATTTGGTTGAAGGAGGATCAGATATTACTTGCAAACTGTCAGAATTGCTATATAAATCCCACTTTCCCTCAGTTTAAACATTGTTCTGGTAAATGGCAGCATCTCTGTGAAATATTTATCCCTTTCAACAGTGACAGTCTTTAATTATCCACACCTTATAAAAGAGTTCCCAATTTGTTGACATGTGCCTATCATGGCACTTCTTGCTGCCTCTTGCAACTCTGCACTTTGTTTGGCTCTCCCTCCTAATCTCTTTGGTAACCTTAAGAGGTTTTTAAAATATAATAGTAACTATGTTATCATTGTAATTCTTTAGTTTCCTCTTTTTGCCACATTTTTAATCAGTATCTACACTATAACTCAATGCTTTTCTGGATCTGGGGAAGATTATGCACTATTGCTTTGAGCTTAAGATATCTACTTTCTGAAGATTTTGAGTGTAAATATCACAAAATTCCCCTCTATTTATATTATTTCTTCTTCCTGTGATGCATAATAATTTCTGGTTATTCTGGGCCATTTTTTGGCTATTGTGCCTCCATTTTCCAATTTCAAGAGACTTGGTATAAATTTTCCTAGCCAAGAGAGGGTCTTCCAATGTTTTCAATGCTCTAATTCTGTAAATTGCTAATATTTCCTTCAGTTGTACACTAAAATCAGTTATGTGACTATAATCATGTAATATATGCACCAAATCAGTTATGTGACCATGAATTATGTGACCATGAATCATATAACATATATTCAGGTTTTTAGAAATTAAGTGACTTATCTTAAGAAAAGCATTATACCTTGATAATAAAATGAGCATATCTTAGCAGGAATATATGTGAACCTCTATATATTGAGTATTTTTTTAATTGCTTAATTAGTTCACACACAATAGAAGTTATTTGAAGATATTTTATAGCAAATTGATAGAGGAATTAGTGATTTGATAGAAAGAGCTAAATTATCTTGATGAAACAACTACCAAACTCTATTGTATTTGATATCATTGAGAAGGTCTAGTTGATTAGCACCTAATAAAAAAATTCAGAAGCACTTGGTAAAGAACTGAAGGAGATATTAATAATTTATAGAATTAGAGCACTGAAAACATTGGAGGACTCTCTCTTGGCCAGGAAAATTTATACCAAGTCTCTTAGAACTAGAAAATGGAGGTTCAATAGCCAAAAAATAACTCAGGATACCAGAAATTGTTATGCATCACAGAGAGGAGAAATAACATAAATAGAGGGGATTCTGTGATATTTGCACTCCAAATCTTCAGAAAGTGGATATATTAGACCTAAGGCAATAGTATACTTCAGGTCATTAGTTTAATATGCTTTTTGGATCTTCTTTTCATGTAACTAAGGTTGCATTGACTAAAAACCAATAAATTCTATTACTCACCTATATATTTCATAAAAGTACTTTGTGAAGTGTAATTGAGCCCCAAAACTTAATATATGTGCATAGACAATATGGGCCATAATATGATAATTGCTAATATAAAGAGCATAAAAAAAGTGATAGCTCTAGATCAATAGCCTTGGAGTAACTATGTGATTTATAAAATATCCAATAAAGTATCATCTTATATATAATAAAAATGTTTATAAAAACATCAAATAAGAGCATATATTAATTGAAGAAATGATTGTGAGGTTTAATAAAAATTACCTTAATTGCCTGGAAAATTGCACTATCACTACTTTGATAATAAACCTTCTTAATTTTTCAACTAGAAGATAACAAGAGTCTATTAAATTAATAGATAGTATGCTCTTAAGAATTGAAAAGAAGAAACATTTATTAAATGCTTCTGTGATTACACTAGTTAGTTTACTGAAAAGATAAGAGTGTTACTCACATTTAAGCCAGTATTATAACCCATTCCATTTACAATACCAAAGTTTACTAGAAGTGGTGCAGGAGCATCTGGCATAGTAGAGCCTGAGAAATTAAGATTTTCATCTTTTTGGTTTGCATTAGTACATGCAAAGGAGATAAAACTTTGTATTTGTTAGTATAATAATATATAATTGAGTGAAAATTTTGATACACTTCTTATTTAGCCAGTTATGAAGAACTTGCTTTAGTAAAAACACTGTGACTTTTTGACTTGCTGGTAGAGGAGCAAAGAAATTATGAACTAAAAGAAGTTATCAATAATCAAATAATAGAGATGGTAATACTAACTTTCAAATGTAATGTTGATATTTAGCAAATTATATTGATGAGTCTAACAAAATTATTAAAAGATGATGTGAATACCAAATATACAATAACTCTTTATGTTTTCAATGATAAATAGTAAATCTTAAATGACAAAATTAAAAGAGGAGAATTTTCATGCCAAGATGAGAGACTTAGATACCTCCACTAACATCAATGGCTTACTCTACTCATATGCTATCATATTAAGATTGAAAATAGTGAGAAATTGAAACAATAAGCAAATCTTTTAAAATTGCATTAGTTAGTTGCATAGTTTGAACTTCTTTTATTGCAATATTGAACTTGTGGAATCTAGATTCATTGTGAGCAAGCACATTCCAATAGGTTTCTTTTATATTAAATACCTAAAAAACAAATCACCAGAATTGACTGTGGTTAGATTAGATAATGCTTCTTATGCATATGCAATATTAGAGTCTGTATAATGTAAACCTCAGTCTTGTTATAACTGACTGTATTCCATAGTTGTACCTATATAATATAAACTATAGTATAGTGTCAGTATTTTATATTTTTGAATATATAAGTAATTCACTCTTAGTCTCATTATAACTAACTGAAGATATTATTCTGTATATATAGCATATCTGTATATTTTCTATAATAATGGCTGATTGTAGTCAATTTAGATAATGTGAAAAAGGAAGAAAAAAAGACAAGAAGCATAATGAAAGAGTGTCAGGTCTTGCTGATCTAGGGGCTCACTCTGTTAAGTAGGAATCTACCAGTTGGCTCTTGCTAAAAAGGGGGGATTTGTACAGAGATTAAGAGTCAGCACCAGGGCTAGGCACTGAGGGAAGTGTGAGAGATAGAGGAAATAAGTAATCTATAAAAGAAATAGGAAGTATGAAAAGAGGAGAAGAGATATAAAAAACTAAAGGAAAAGTTTAATAGAGAAAATAGAAATAGGCAGATGTAAGAATATAGTTAATTCAGAAATGTGAAGTTGAAATGAAGATGAAGATTAAGCAAAGGAGACAGAAATAAAATTAAATTGGAGAAGAAAAGAGGAAAAAACAGGAAGAAATGAATTGAGAGTGAAATAGAAGGAAAGGAGGATAATGAAACAATAAAGTAAAACTGGAGGTGAAAACTGGAAAGATCAGAAAGTTGGAGCTAAGTTGAGTTAAGGAAAAAAAAATGAAGAAAAGAGGCAACTAGGAGAAATAAAGATGAGAATAAATGCAATAGATAAGATGAGATGAAGATAGAAAAAAAGCTTGAGAAAAAGGAAGAGATTAATTTAGAAAGAAAATGAAACAAGATTAATAGAAATAGAAATACAGAGGTGATTAAGAGCAAATCAAAAGACTAGAGAAGTATAGGCAATATCAAAGCTACTATACTAACTATAAAGCTACTTTTTAAGTACTGTGGAATATCTTGAACTTTAAAAGTGATTATGCACTGGAGGAGATCAGGCCTTGGCATAATTGGGCAGCAGAACAATTGTAAAGGAGTTGAGAGCTGTGAAGGAACTATGCAGAGTGGTATTTCTGCAGTGTTGGGAGTAATTTAGCCCTTTTAGAGAAGTTGAGCATTATTAAGTTATTAAAAAGTGGTGACTTTGAAAAAGCTTGGCAATCTTAGTAATCAGATCAGTGATGGTTAGATATCAGAAAAGAAGAGGAGATGCAGATCAGTGTAGTTGTATTGGTGGAGTTATAACAAAGAGTATATTAGTCATTGGTGGCTACTCTGATGTTAAAATTTCTAATACATTCCAATGATCTTTTTTCTTCAATAAAAACTTTGTTGAATATCTTCTTCTTGCATGGAATTGTAAATTACTGCAGTCTAAGAAGTGAACATTATCTGCAGAATTAAGAACTTAGTAGGGCCTTGTAAAGAAGTTAGCTATAATGTATTTTATATTAATGTATTGAATTGAAATTTTATTTAATTGGACATTTTGCAAAAAAATAGTACTTAATATCAATGTGCTTCACTTGCAAGTCAAGCATTGGATCTTCTGAAAGTTTGATTGCTGCATTGTTAATTGCACAGTATTAAAGTGAGAATAGAGCAAAGTGCACTATATAGATATATCCACAAAATTCTTGTAGTTATTTTATTTATTTATTGATTTATTTTACAATATATTACCATACTTAGCTGCTTTGTAAGCAGCTTATTTTCTTGTGTAGTTATTTTCTTGTGTAGATATATTAACAATAGATCAAGACTAATCTGATTTAGTGAGTGTGCACTTTAAGCTGCAAGTTAGTAACTTTGTTGCATTTTTTTAAATCTTTCAACTAAAACTTATTGCCTAGCAGCTGACATCAGTCAAAGGGTTCATTGACAGAACTCAATTAGCTTCTTAAGCTTTGCACACATCTATGCCATGCAAATTTCAAACATAGTTCTTATAATTATCACTAATAATAAATGCAATGCTTATAAGTGAAAAAATGAATCCAAATGAGAGTAAGCAGCCTAGCTGTCAGAAGTAGGTCTGAAACAGCCCAAAATGCACAACTGAAGTTGGAACACCATTATAAACTAGGTTAGTAAAGAGGCTTATAGAGCTGAGGTGCCTAATATTAAGAGTTAGCAGTGACTAAAAGACAAGATGCCAAGAGGATTAACTTTTCCAACCACATAGTTGCAGGAAGAACAACAACAGTCCAGTTAACTTACAGTCAAAGAATCTGCAGATAAGGCAATATAGCTGCATAGTGATGCAAAATTAGGTTATTTAGATTAGTTTGAATAGAGGTAATTATAAATAAACCAGCTTTTACTAAGTTTTGAGGCTAAATTACACTTTACAAAGTACTTTTATAAAATATATAGGTGGATAATAGAATTTATTGGTTTTGAGTCAATGCAACCTCAGTCACACAAAAAGAAGGTCTAAAAAGCATATCAAACTAATGATCTGAAGTATACTATTGCCTTGAGCCTAAAGTATCCACTTTCTGAAGATTCTAAGCATGAGTAATTAGCAACCTCCTAAATGTCACAAAATCTTCCTCTATTTATATTATTTCCCTTTTCTGTGTTATGTAACATTCTCTAGTTATTTTAGGTTATTTTTTGGCTATTAAGCCTTTATTTTCTAATTTCAAAAGATTTGGTATAAATTTTCTTAGCCAAAAGAAGGTCTTCTAAGGTTTTTAGTGCTCTAATTCCATAAATTGTTGATGTTTCCTTCAGTTCTTCTTTAAATGCCTCTAAATTTATTGGACCTTCTCAGCAATACCAAATACAATAAAATTTAGTGGTTCTTTTATTGAAATATAAGCATTTTACTAAAGCTTGCTCAATTTTCCTCAATAACTAAATTTAGCTTTTCCCATCAAATCACTAATCCCTCTATTAGTTCACCATTAAATGTCTTTAGACAACTTCCATTGTGTGCAGATTGATTAAGCAATTAAAATTATATAAGAGTTCACATATATTTCTGCTGAAATATACCTGTTTTATTGTCAAGGTGTAATGCCAAATTGATGGCCTTGCACAGCCACAACCCCATTTAGTAGTAGAACATCTTATTAGTTGATGCATTTGATGATGCTATTAGATCCCATCAAATTCCATCAGATCTGCAGTGATTGCCTTGATTTGTTATTAGTGCATTAACTAATAGCTCTATTAAAAATGCTCAATATTTAGATAAATAAATTACCTAATCTCTAGAACCTGAGCATAGTCACATAATTATAGTCAGATGATAGAATTAGGTGTGCATTAAATTAAAATACTGATAAGCTGATTTCTTAGCATTTAGACTACTAATAAGGCTAATCTAATCTGGATTAGAGAGGGAATTTTAAAGTAGTTCTAGCTATATCATTCACTTACAGTTTTTAGCAGAAGTCTATTTTTATTCAGACTTTTTAATGATCAATAGCTTTATTATGTCTCATAATTTGAGACTGATATATCAATAGTGCAGCAAGCACTGTAATAACTAATAAATTTCTAGTGAGACCTAGAGCATATATATCTTCAAAATAAAATAGCAGGATCAAGCAAAATATTAAGTAAATGCTATGCCTGCTATAATCAACAAATTCAAATAGAGCTAATTAAGGCTCTGGCAAAGGCATAGAAAGTGCCTAAAGTAAACATAATAAGTGAATTTCAGATGCTAATAGCTAATAAATAGAGAGAAGAACCTTTTTATATACATATCCATAAAATCAGAACAGGCCACTCTAATGTACTAGGGCAAATGAGTACAGCTTACAAAGTGGAGAGCAATATGCTTATACTGCCTTGTATATTTATGGCAGAGTTACTGCATGATATTAGTATATGCATAATAATGATCTTGAAGATAAGAGACAATTTCTTATTAATGATTGAAGCATCATTTTTGAAGATACTAAACTCATTTTATTGATCATTAAAAAGTCTGAATAAAACAGACTTCTGCTGAAAACTGTAGGCAAATGGCAGAGCCAGAATTGCCTTAGAAAGCCCTCTCCATATCATGTTAGATTAGCCTTATTGGTGGTCTAGATGTTAAAAAATTAGCTTATCAGTATTTTGATCTAATGCACACCTAAATCAATCATGTGACTATAATTATGTGATATGTGCATCCAAATAAATTATGTGACTATGATCATGTGACTATGCTCAGGTTTTCAAAGATCAGGTGACTTATTTTAAGAAAAGCATTATATTTTGTTAATAAAATAGGCATATCTTAGTAGAAATACATGTGAACTCCTACATATTAGGTATTATTTTGATTGCCTGATTAATTCACACACAATGAAATTTGTCTGAAGACATTCTGTAACAAACTGATAGAGGGATCAGTGATGTGATGGAAAAAGCTAAATTTAGTTATTGACAAATATTGAGTAGGCTTTGGTAAAATGCTTATATCTTAACAGAAAGACCACCAAACCCCATTGTGTTTAGTATTGCTGAAAAGGTTTGACTAATCTGCACCTAATAAAAAAGATTTAAAAGCATCTAAAAAAAATTGAGGGAGATATTAACAATTTACAGAATCAGAGCACTAAAAACATTGGAGAATCCTCTCTTGGCCAGGAAAATTTATACCAAGTCTCTTGGAACTGGAAAATAAAAAGTTCTAATTGATCTGCACCTGATAAAAAAGATTCAAAGGTGAATGGAGAAGAATTGAGGGAGATATTAATGATTTACAAAATTAGAGCACCAAAAGCATTGAAGGACTTTCTCTTAGCCAGAAAAATTTATACCAAGTCTTTTGAGACCAAAAAGAGGAGGCACAATAGCCAAAAAATGTCACACATCACAGAGAGGGGAAATGACATAAATAGAGGAAGATTCTGTGATATTCAATAGGTTGCTAATTGCTCATGCTCAGAATTCTCACAAAGTAGATATCTTAGGCTCAAGGCAATAGTAACTTCTTGCCATGCCCAGGCATCTATTATGAGTTCAAGATAATAGTATACTTCAGGTCAATTGTTTGATATGCTTTTTGGATCTTCTTTTTGTGTAACTAAAATTGTATTGATTGAAAACCAATAAACTCTATTATCCACTTATATATTTCATAAAAGTACTTTGTGAAGTGTAATTTAGCTCTATAACTTAGTGAAAGCTGGTTTTTTTGTGATTGCCTCTATTCAGACTAATCCAAGTAACCTAATTTTACATCAATCTTGATGTGCTATTTCTAAAAGATGTGCTAAAAGAGGCTCCCCAGGCAAAGGTTTTTTTCCTGCTTATAGCTTTGATAGAGAGATCTTCTTTTTATCTTTTATGAATAGTGTGGGCAATAAACCTATGCCTAGAGCAGTCATTTCTTGTGAGGCTAGCTATAAGGGCAATCTTTGAAGGCTATGACTGAGTCACACAGCTAGCAGAGGAAGATCCAAAGATATATTAATAAAGGTAATGTAGATGCAAATAATAAAGTGCTAACCTAGCAAAGAGAGATTTGAAGAAAACAAGTCTAAAAATCTACTCTATCCTTGATAGAAAATATTTTAAGGTCAAGTCACATGACTGTCACACTATGACCGATGTCACTTAGTGTGACTGATGTAACTGATGCCATAGTTACTATCACAAGTTATATCATGAGTTACATTGTCATTAAATCATAGGGCCATATAAGTTGAATCACTTTTGACAAAGACTCTAATAGAGTCTTCATCAAAAGTGATTTATTTCCCAGGGTCTGGCAAAAGCTTCAAATCATTAAGGAAGTTTATTTCCATAGTTCAGCTAGTAAGGAGTTTGACAAAGATAGTAGAAGGCAGATGAATTAAAGTAAAAAAACCTAATAATTGGAAGGAAATATGGAGTAAGGGATTTCTAAAAGGGTGGTATCCTAATATTGATTTCATCTTCATTGGACAATGATTGATATGAAGAGCCTAAAAAAGCTTGCATGAAAATAAAGCCACCTTAAGTGACTGATAGCAGTTGCTGCTTTAGTAGCAAAGCAATTAGTGCTTCTTTAATAAGGCATTCTAAAACAAAATGTACTATTTTATTGAGCAGGATTTCCACACCTATGACCTTTGAATATGCAATTACACATTTATTGATATAGGCTGCATTGAGGTGGAGAAGCCAATATTAGGTCAAACCATTAACTCTTCATTGACTATATCTCTTCTGCATGATTATATAGAATTTGTGCTTTACTAAGACTATCTAATATAGGCCCCAAGCTTGCATACAAAGAAGATCTCCTTGATTATAACATGAACAATGCAATGGCTAATTTATTCTAGGAGCTAGGAGACTTTCCTATTACTTCTGTACTAGACTTACTAATGGCTTAACCATTGCAACTACTTAAAATTATATAATAGTGTAATTAAAGGGTATGCAGTAGAGTAAAGCACACTATGTGAATATATCCACATAGTTATTGTAGTTATTTTACTTATTTATATATCTAATTATTTTACTATATATTACCATACTTAGCTGCTTTGTAAGCAGCTTATTTTCTTGTGTAAATACATTGACAATAGACTAAGACTGGTCTAATTCAGTAAGTGTGCACTCTAAGCTGCAAACTAGTAACTTCATTACAATGAGTATGGATTATTGCATAGATTTAAAGCATGAAGATCTGCATATCCACCAGTTCCAGAGACTAAAGAAATATATAGTGGAGTTAAAGACTATAAGGGCTTAAAAATTGTGATAAAATATATAATTGCATGAGAAAATAAAATAGTGGCAAGTGGAAGTGTAGTAATTAGCTGCAAATATGGCTTTAGAGGTAGCATGCATAGTGTGGGAGGTGATTTAGCCCCTTGAAGGGAGAACTGGGATGTAACTATGCATTAGTCAAGAAGTTAGAAAGACAAACTCTTTTTGAAGTAAAATGTGAGGCCTTAGATATAAAAGTGGTAAGCTAAGCAGCCTTATAGATTTTCTTCTTGCAAACCTTGCAAATAAAATTAATATCACTAATATAACTCTTTATGCTAAGGAGAGAAGAATGAAGTGGTGGAAAGTTGCTAACAGTCTTGATGGCAAATAGGAAGTTTTGTCAAAGATAGTAAAGCTAAATAAACTAGCAAGCAAGTAATAAAAAAAATAGAAAAAAAAGAAATAGCAAACAAACTATGAAAGGATTCATATTGTGCTTAAGGATGATGCAATAAAACTCCATGGAAGAATTGATCAAGGGCTTGTTTATATAAGAAAGCTACTTTTATTGTGAAAAAATTTCATTGAATAAGAAAAATGAAAGCCTGCAGTACCTAATGCTCTTTTAACAAAAGAAATAACATTACATTGCTAGATACTTAGCAGCTGCAATGTTATAAAATAAGCCAGAAACAGCTCCTAAAAAAATGAGTGAAAAAGAAAAAAATGAAATGCATCTTGAACTACTCCAAACTTTTGTAATTCTAAAATACAATGTACTAAAGATGAAAGAAATCATTAAGAAAGTTAAAGTTGAGAATCTGTGTGGCCACAACCTTTTAATAAAGCATGAAAATAAATGGGCTGACTACACCCAAGCATTGGAGGTCAAAATGCACTGATTAGTCTTATTGCAAGATTAAAGAATACAAGAATAAGTATTTATTTAGTTAATAACTAAAGGAAAAAGAAAAGAAAAGAAACAAATTATTTAAATTATAGTTGCAAAGACTAGCAACAACCAGAAATAAATGTGATGCTCAAAGACTAGCATCTAGATTGTGAACAAAAAAAAAAAAGAGGAAAAAGAAGGCAGTATCTTAATTACTTAATAAGAGCTAACTTTATCAGAAGAAAAAATAGAAAAGAAAAAGAAAAAGAACAAGAGAGAGAGAAAAACATGCCATAGCCATAATATATATAATGGAATGGATGATTAAACAAGAGACAAAAAGCAAAAAAGAAGCTGACTAGAATATAAAGAAACAAAGTTGATACAGAGTCAGATCTACTATAAATTGGCAGATTATCAGTAGATTTATTTTATGCAGGCTACAAAATTGCATAAAACATGATAAGAGAAGAGATATTCAAGACTAGCAGAAGCAGTTTGAAAAGACAGGCCAGTGGTAGGCCAGATTCTGAAAAGAAAATGAGTGCCAAAGTTATTAGATAATTAATGCACTATATTCTTATATAAAATATCTAAAAGAAGCAAAAGATTTAAAGTAAATTAGGCCTAGCAAATGCTGTCAAACTGATGCAATAATTGAAAAATCCAGAAATGCAGACCTTGAGAGAAAGACCACCATTTAACAAAATTTGCCTATGCAGAAATAAGAAGTTGAAACTTTTAAATCAAGAGCCTTATAAAAAAGTGAAAGGAATAATAGCAAGATAAAATTAAAAAACTAAAATAACTAGAAAATGCATATATCTTGATATGTCAAAAGCCATTAAGGCCCAACTGTAAACAGTCAAATTCTCAGAAAGGGGGAGATGATAGGATGCTTACTCATATATGCACAGAATAGTTGATTTATAAGTAATTATATTAAAGACTCAAAAATAATATTGGAAGAAGTATGCATTTTAAATGATCTTGGCTTTATTAAACTCTAGAACTGTTAAAAAACTCCTCATTTCTTCTCTTTTTCACTCTTTCTTTCTTCATTCTCTCTTTATTCATTTTTTTATTTACTGCTTTTATTCTTTTAACACTATTTACTAATACTACTTGCAGCCTTTGAAGTGCTTTGGTTCTTTAGCTATCATTTAAACAAGTGTGGCCCCTTCAACACCACATACAGGCCACTTACATAAGCCAGAGTTTGCCTTCTAACTTCTAAAGCTTGGAGTTTTCTTGCTTTATTTATATAATTGTTTACTTAGGCAATTTTTAAAGTTTTTAAAGTTTTATTGTACTATACAATTGTTTCTCACACTTCTCCAGGTTTCATTGTACTGTCAAGTTGTTTTCCATGCTTTAGAGGCTCCAAAAGTGTCAGTTCTGGCATAAAAAATCCCTAAACCTGTTCTCTTTAGATCTTTCTCTGCTAGATGAGTATTTATTATAATGTTATTAGTATATACTCTAATATACTTTGAATCTCCCCCTGCTAGCTGTATAACTGAGCTATAGCCTTCAAAGGTTGCTTTTACACAGTCAGTTCAATGTATGCTGGCACTACACTTTATTAATTCATGCATGTCAGTGTTTAAAATTTGTAATTGTTAGCAAGTTTCATAAAGATTTAGTTATTTATCAAATTTTTAATATTTATCTTGTTATTTCTCTCCATGTCTTTATCTACTACTTTCTCCAGTACTGTTGCCATTTTTACTTTGTTTATTGCACAAACCAATGCCTATTTTAATTGAGTTTATAATATTAGCACTACTACTGCTTAATATCCTATTTTGGATATTATGAAACTCTACTACTGCTGGCTTGAATTAAAAAGTCTTGGCATTGCCTGGCTGTACAAGAACACAGTTTTATAACTGGTATCTTGACTAATTCCTGGCTTTTAAAAATTTTCCTTTTATATAATTTTTTGCTGATTTTTTTGTAAGTGTTATCTCTTTTCTTTTTTTCTTTTTTATTTATTGTTTTAGTGTCCAGCTTTTTCTGCTCTCA
>QLON01003394.1:0-21004 GCA_003313675.1 Termitomyces heimii
AATTCTGTTTTTACATGTATGTTCCGTCAGAACATGAAATTAGATTCACCGGCTTGGAACTGAGAACAGGAGAAGACAGCAAAAGTCATAGGTTTGCCACCATTGACCTTCTTAGCGGGGGCTGTAAACAGCACATGAGCGCCATTAAAGATTAGATGCTTCTCATGATACTTTTGGGATCGGCAAACGTCCTGGTCGCACCAACGGGAGAAACCGAGTTGGGGTTAGTACAATCAGCAAACTGGAACCAGTATTTGGTATCAGGCTCGAGCCCAGTAGCCTCAACCTTAAGTGTCCAGTCTACGTCGTAGCTGGTAAAGGCAGAGCCAGAGTCGGCAGGACTTCCAGATAACTCGGGGTTGTTGAAGATCTTGTACGAGACGCATACTGGAACACTTTGATCTGGTAGGGCGGTAGAACCGGCAGGGGAAATAGCTTCAGCTCGGGTCCAAAGGAGGACAGATGTGTCAAAGGGGTCGCCACTAGCAACTATATGGTATCAGGTAAGATTAGGAAATTCAAGCGCAGCATACATACCGCGGTGGGTGAAATTTACACCACCACTCCAGACTACCTGGGCCTGCAAAGGGGTCAGAAGACGGGCATATGATGAATATATATATATATATATATACATTGCTGAAATTGCCGCCAAAGAAGGTAAAGTAGTGTTCATCCTTGAAGGGCGAGGCATCTTGTGTCTGTCTGCGAGCAAGGGTAGTGCTCTCAAAACGTTTTTCAAGGCTTCTGGTATCGTGCGAGAGCTGCAAAACATGCGTGAGAATATAATGAGTTTCGAAGGGCCTGTGGATGTACATGAGGTGCATTAAGAAATGGAGAACGATAAGCCAAGTTTCTGTCCAAGAGCTGTGTAGCTTGGACTCCAACAGCAAAAAACAGAGCTAGGGAGGAGAACATGGTACTTCAACTTACCTTCACATTTTTCAAACCTTTAATAGCTCCAGGAAGAGAAGACGATGTTTACTCGGCTTTGCATCCTCGGGTTTCGGATATACTGGACAAAAAATAAGCTTGAAGTTATGTGATAACGAACGTTCCAATACATACATAGTATTAAGCTAAAGTTAGACCGATGATGGTTCCAAACGGACCTGCTCATAACACAGCTGGAGTGACCGTTGTTGACACTTCCACGCAGGTGAAGACTTTACACCATCTCGTCATGAGGTAGCTGCGCATTGTTATCTAGCAACGTGCTATCAAGCGAGTGAAAAGACCTCATAGCAGGTCAGGTGGTACATCGACTGCATGCGAGAGAAGCTGGTATTGACGAGGAACGTCACACGTAGATGGGAAATTGGTCAGATGGGATCGGACAAGGAATGCAGGGTGGGAGCAACATTCCACTTTACAATAGCAAGAACCTGAAAGAGTCGAGGAAAGATGAGTCAAACCTGGAACTCGTGAACAACGAAGGCGACTTGTTTACATTATCTTGAGCTCGAAGAGCTTCAACCTAAAGAAATTAAGTATTCGTCGTCGACTTGACTTCAATGATTGTCATTTTATTACCATGGATCATCAAGTTGCAGAAGCGGTATTGTTCACCGGGTTAAACATCAATGACAGTCAATGGAGATCAGGTATCGAGAGTAATGAGCGAGACTGTGGCCATTCATCGAAGCGGCCAAAGAATGTTTATGGAGCAAAGGACATACAACACTAAAGACTGGTAATCGTCGACGTACTAATTCGTCAATATAAAATCGTCGGGGAACGATCGCTCTATGACAACTATAGCTGTTGAGGAGATGTGTATGCCACAATTCCAAGATCTAGAATAGATCAAAATTTTATCGAAAGTTGGACTGAATCCTGTGACAATGCCGGGTGAATGATTGTGGCTGCTTACGAAGTGTAACGACCGTTGTGACAGGTGTGGTACCTTTAATAAAGGATAGGGAAACAATGAAGAAGTTACCTATAGACTTCAGAGCTCAATGCAGTGCTCAGATAATCTAAGGTTATTACTCACCATACTCCACAACAATTTACTTGGCACTTCTTCATTTTGCTTGATCTCCATTCTTCATAATCCACTGCTCATAGTTGTGGCTAATGATTACATTTTATGCTTCTATTATTGATTATGCTTACAAAGTCTGAGTACAAATCTCACTGCCTTGCACTTTCTGTACATCAACTTTGTCAACAAGCCATTAAAATCTCTGCTAGCCTAGCAACTTACCCAAGTAGTACTAGATATCTAACTTTCCACTACCTTGGATAAAAAAATAGTGTCCAACTACTTATTATATTAGTTAAAGTAGTTCTAAAGTGCTTTACTAGAGTTCTGTCATGCTTAGCATTTCATAACAACTGTGTAGTAATTTAAGAGTTTTGCTAAGTCCTCTGTTTCTTTATCAATTACTTTTCAACAATTGCTTCAAATAGATATATATATATCAACAGGCACACTATCTCATCAACAGAGTTTCTGACAATTGTGAACTAAACTAACTTTCATATCAACAGTATATGTCTGCCAAAGCCATATATTATAAGAAATAACAAAAGAATCAGGAAGATAAAAGGTGCATTGCCTAATAACTCTGTGGTGCTAATAATATTATAGAGTTTAGGAAAAACAGGCTGTGAAAACAATAAAGAGAGAGAAAAAAGATAACAGGAAGCAACAAACCACAAAAGGAGAAGAAGATCCCATAGGGCCTAGGCATAAAGAATCAGTAACAGTAAGGAAAAAAATAAGCAACTATGATTCACTCTTATAACCAAACTTTCAAATATAAACAGGACATTTAGTAATGAGCTCTTTCAAACTAAAAGAGAGAAGAGAAATATTCTTAGAGGAAGAATTGGCAGGAGTAAAGTTAACAAAACAATCAAGTAAGGAACAGAGAAATCTATCAGTATGCATAGTGGTATATTGGTCCTAAACTGTGACACATGACAAAGCTATTGATCATTAAAAAATCTAAATAAAAACAAACTTCTGCTGAAAACTGTAGCAAATGATATAGCCAGAACCACCTTAAAAATTCCTTTCCAAACCAGGTTAGATCAGCCTTATCAGTGGCTTAAATGGTGAGAAATCAGCTTATCAGTATTTTGATCCAATGCACACCCAAATCTATCATGTGACTATAATCATGTGACTATGCTGGAGATTAGGTGATTTATATTATATAAACATTGAGCATTCTTAACAGAGCTGTTAGTTGATGCACTGATGACAAATCAAGGCAATCATCACAGATCTGATGGAATATAATGGAATCTAATGGGATTATTAAAGATATGATTGCATTAACTGATAAGATAATCTACTGTTAAATGTGGTTGTGACTGTATAAGGCCATCAATTTAGCATCACACCTTGACAATAAAATAGGCATATCTTAGTGAAAATATATGTGAATCCCTACATATTAGGTATTATTTTAATTGCCTAATCAATTCACACACAATGGAAGTTTTTTAAAGACATTCTGTGATGAACTAATAGAGGAATCAGCAATTTAATGAAAAAAGCTATATTTAGTTGTTGAGAAAAATTCAGCAGGCTTCTATAAAATGCTTATATTTTTATGAGACAGCCACCAAACCCTATTGTATTTGGAAACATTGGAAAGGTCTAATTAATTTTCACCTGATAGAAAGGATTTAGAGGCATCTGGTAAAGAGCTGAAGGAGATATTGACAATTTATAGAATCAAAGCATTAAAAACATTGAAGAACCCTCTTTTGGCCAGGAAAATTTATATCAAGTCTTTTGGGACTAAAAAATGGAGGCCCAATAGTTAGAAAATAGCCCAGAATAATTGAAAAATGTCATGCATCACAGGGAGGAGAAATAATATAAATAGAGGATGATTTTGTAACATTCAGGAAGTTGCTAATTGTCTATGCTCAAAATCTCCAAGGAGTAAATATCTTAGGCCTAAGGCAATAATATACTTTAAGTCATTAGTTTTATATGCTTTTTGGACCTTTTTTTGATCTAACTAAGGTTGCATTGACTAAAAACCAATAAACTCTATTATTCACTTATATATTTCATAAATGTACTTTGTGAAGTGTAATTTAGCCCCAAAACCTAGTGAAAGCTAGTTCATTTGTGATTGCCTCTATTCAAACTAATCCAAACAACCTAATTTTGCATTAATAAGCAAACTTAAAAAAAGAGGAAAGATACATTTAAAGGGGGAATTGGGCACTAGAAAAAACAACAGAATTAATAAACACTTACTCCAAATCAGTGAACTCAGTGATAGAAATAGAGATGGCAAAATAACAATCTATCATTTATTGAGAGTGGTACAGCCAGTTATTAAAAAAAGAAATGAAAGTAGTAATAGCAGAAATACCTGAAGAAGAAAGAGAAAAAAGGCAAAGATAAAATATGACCTATGCAGGCATTTTATTCAAGAACATTTGAGACTTATTTGCAACTATAAAGCTTCTATGCTAACATGCATAAACTAATGTAGCATAGTGCTAGTATATATAAGACTAATTGAAGATAGTTAAATTTTCAAGTTGAGGAGAGATAATAAGTTTGCTATCAATACAAAATAGAATGATGAGAGCTTATTGATTACATCTAATCTTAATGCACTTAGTTAATTAGGATTTTTGAGAATCCAAGTAACTAGAAGTCTTGATAAGCCTGAAGTTAGTGTAGAAAAAGTAAATCAATAAGCAATGATTGATATTAATTTAATTCAAATATGGAGGACAAAGGAATGAAAAGCAGAATATTATGGCAGATGCAGGGCCTTTAGCACTACCTTTTTGGACCACTATTTGTGGCATGCAACCTACTAAAGGCAAACAATTTAGCACTACAAAACAATGATCAGTTTAAAAAGAAAGAACTTTGTTTATGTAAACTGAACAGAAAAAAATAGAAAGTGACATTAGTAGATCAATAACACACTTTGCTATGTGCAGTATGATAAAGTAGAAGTGATCAATGAGATGGTGCAAGATATTGATATATATATCTCAATATAAAGCTATTGATTATTAAAAAGTCTGAATAAAACAGACTTCTACTAAAAGCTGTAAGCAGTTCTGCTGTAAACTGTAGGCAAATAACATAGCCAGAATTGCCTTAAAAAGCCCTCTCCATATCATGTTAAATCAGTCTTATTAGTGGCTTAGGTGTTGAGAAATCAGCTTATCAGTATTTTGATCTAATGCATGTCCAAATCAATCATGTGACTCTAATCAAATTACATGTGCACCCAAATCAGTTATGTGATCAGGATCATGTAACTATGCTCAGGTTTCTGGAAATCAGGTGACTTATTTTAAGGAAAGCATCACACCTTATTAATAAAATAGGTGTAAGGGCAACCTCTGGAGGCTGTGGCTCAGTTACACAGCTGGCAGAGAGAAATCCAAAGATGTATTAATAAGGGTAAGATAATACAAATGATAAGGTGCTAACCTGGCAAAGGGAAATCCAAAGAGAACAAATCTAAGGATTCACTCTGCCTGTCAATAGAAAATATTCCGAAGTCAAGTCACGTGACTGGCACATGTGACGTCACAATGTGACATAGTCAGACCAATGTCACGCCTTGTGACTGTTGTGACTGATGTCATGGTCACGTCACATGTCACATGTCACAGGGAGAGGAAATAACATAAATAGAGGGAGATTCTGTGACATTATTATTTATGCTCAGAATCTCCAGAGAGTGGATATCCTAGGCCCAAGGCAATAGTATACTTTAGGTCAATAGTTTGATATGCTTTTTAGACCTTCCTTTGGTGTGACTGAAATTGCATTGACTAAAAAATTAATAAACTCTATTATCCACCTATATATTTTATAAAAGTACTTTGTGAAGTGTAATTTAACTTCAGAACTTAATGAAAGCTGGTTCATTTGTAATTGCCTTTATTCAGACTAAACCAAATAACCTAATTTTGCATCAATATATGGGTTGAGAAAAGAAGAAGAATGATTGAAAGAAAACAGAAAAATACAAGAAATATATTCTTAGAGAATGCTAAGTAGGTAGTAAGTGGTGGCATTATTTTTGGAACTTAGCAACTGCAATTTTGGAAAATAATAAACTAATGATTTGAATAGTTATCAAGTATAGTAGTGAAGCACTAGCATATGATAGCAATTTTAAATAATTCTATAGTATGATAACTTAGTATATAAGTAAATAGTGGTAGTAGAGAAAAAAGAACAAGTTATTTATAGAATCAACAAGCTTAGTGCTAGTGCTAAGATAGTTGGCACTTTGGAGCTTATTGCACACTTCATTCTATAATGCTCTTGTAAGGGTGACCTCTGGAGGCTGTGGCTCAGTTACACAGCTGGCAGAGGGAGATCCAAAGTATATTAATAATGTATGACAATTTAAGTAAGTAAAGTACTAACCTGGCAGAGGGAGATTCAAAGAGAATAAGTCTGAGGATTCACTCTGCCAGTCGACAGAAAAGAGGTCTGGTCACGTGACGGTCACATGTCACGTAACATGTGACGTCACTGTGTGACATGTGTCACGCCTATGTCACGTAGTGTGACTAATGTGACTGATGTCACGGTCACGATCACGTCACGATCACATGGTCCCCAGGTCATGGGGCCGTGTGAAATGGATCACTTTTGACGAGGGCTCCATCAGAGCCCTCGTCGAAAGTGATCCAATTCCCAGGGACAGGGGCTCAGCCAATGGGGAAGTTAATTCCCACAGTCCAGCTAGTGGAGAGTTGGATGAAGCAGCATAAGTAGTGAATGAACTGAGATGAATAATGCACTTTTGGCAGGAAAATAAGGGCTGGGGGACTGCTAGAAGGTGGTCCCCTGACAGCTCTATATGATACTTCTTTATTTTGCTTGACTTTTATTCTTTACTGTGCCTCCACTCACAGCTCATAGTTGTGACTGATGTTACATTTTATGCTTTACTTCTCAATTATACTTATAAAGATCAATTAGGAGTCTCATTATCCTTTGCTTTATATTTTCCAACTCTGCCAATGAGCTATTAGAATCATCACCAATTTAGCAACTTACCTGAGCAACACTAAATACTAAACTTTCACTATCTCAGATATACTATTTAATATACACTGCTAGCTATTTGATGGCACTGAGATATAACAAAATATCTATGCATGCCAAGCCTACTCTTTGCCTCAACTATTGATGATTGCACCATCACTACATCATTAGTCTAATATCACCAATATCATCACATCAAATTAAGAAGTCTACTGAGAACTTGTTCAGACTTTTTTCAAGTTATAGTACTTAATTATTTTATACTAGTTACAGTTTTTCTAAAGTGCTTTGCTAGAGTTCTATTGAATTTAGCAAATTGTAGCAATTGCATAATTACTTAAGAATTTTGGAGAATTACATCTCATTTAACTCTTTTTGATAATTGTTTTACACAAATACATATTAACAGGTGCATTACCTCATTATTATCATTGGATGGAGCTACTTACATGATAATTGCAGTCAATAGGGATTCCTCTTATATATTAGCTTTCTTCTTAACACAAAAGGGCTTTACAATTATTCTAACTATATTAACTGCCTACTATAGTGAGTCAGAATTCCAGACTAGTCAAAAACTATATAAGGTTAAAGTCAATGCAGCATGAAAATAAATAAACTATTCTTAAAAGAATATAATGTGTCTTGGCTAAAAGCAGCTTGCCTAAGGAACTATGGGCCAAGGTGGCTACTATGCAGATCTTTATGCAGATTTATACTTAAAACTTATTCTTCTTATCACATTATATCAATAGAATCCTCAAAGAGGCATGGACTAACTGTTGGCAATGTGTGGACTATGGCTGCCCATAGAGGTGCCTGGCATGGATTAAGGTATCTAAAGAGTTAGTAAAATAAAAGTTAAATTCTAGATTGGTGAAAATACAACTAGTTGATTATGTAAATAGCAAGTACCACCTCTATGATCAATGCTCCAGATTTATAATAATATTTGGCCACTATGCTCTTACCATATTAGATGATGCCATTGATAAATCTGCACTCCTCAACTTGTATGCTACACTAACCTCTGACCTATCAAAACCAGATGTCCTCTCCTTGCAATAACTAATTGCACTAAGAATCAGATAGCATCATACTTCTCTTCTTGATAGTTCTGATGCTGTTTTTGATCCAGTTAATAATTAAACAATTGAATTCTCTTATTAAGCACTATTTCCTGCTCCAATCCAATTTCTTCATTGATTAGCATAGTATATAAAACTAATGCTACCATTAATAGCTGCATAGAAAACATTGCAAATAAAACATGTTGCATAAAACAAGGGAAAGGACTGAGCATCTGATAAGACTGCCCTGACAGCTCTCTTAGCAGAGGAGCTATATAAATACTTCTGGTTGCTGAGGAGTAGTAATCAACTCAATAATATAAGAGTGCCAAAAACATATATAAAGACAATGAGGAGACTCAATTGATAGCAACTGGTGATGAATAAAGAAATAAGGTTAATAGAAATAATAAGGAGTATTTGATCTAGTAGAAGAGACTTCAATATTAAAAAATAAGAACATTGTTGGCTATTAATAGATATTTGCAAACAAATTCAATGCAAATGGAGAGCTTGTCAGAAGAAAGCTTGCTTAGTAGCTAAAGAATTTTCTTAAATAGCAGAGGAGGATTTTGAAAAAATATATGTGGTTTAAATCCCTCAAAATGTCTACAGCAATAGCAGTACAGAAAAGCTTTGAAATCTGGCAGGTCAACTTTGTATAAAGTTTATATGTGCCTCTTATTTGGTTTACTAAAAGGGGAGAAGAAACTTGCACTGCTTCAAAAAGTTCTTTGTGGACTGATGTAAGGAGAGTTTGATTAATACTAAATGTTAGATGGTATATATATAGACTTAGAATATAAAAAGTTTCAAGCTAATCTCTGTGTAAAATTAAGGATGATGGAATTAGAGGTGACTATTATTTTAAAATATCTATCACTCCATCAATTTTGATTTTAATTGCATAAACCTAGGTCCATTTTATAGCTATAATGCTATAGTATTTTACATGATTTATTCAGGATTTTAAGTACTTCTCATCCTTCATGTCAATGTTATCTTTTAAAAAATATGAAATATTGGGATAGTTTTTTAAGTCACTGTAGGCCTTCTAGAACAACAATATAGATTTCATGTATATGGTGAATGAACATTCCAAATAGGAAAGATGGTTTGCTTAAATCCTTGACTTTGTATGCATTTGCTAGTTCTCTTTTGGCATGTTGCACCTCTTTTTTCATTGTCAACAATTCAAAAGTATTGTTGTTAAATATTGATATATTAATTTCAAACTGTGGAACATGACAAAGCTATTAATCATTAAAAAGTCTGAATAAAAACAGACTTCTGCTGAAAGCTGTAAGCAAATAACATAGCCAAAACCACCTTAAAATTTCTTCTCTAACTTAGATTAGATCAACCTTATCAGTGGCCTAGATTCTAAAAAATTAGCTTATCAGTATTTTGATCCAATGCACACCCAATTCTATTATGTGACTATAATCATGTGACTATGCTCAGGTTCTAGAGATTAAGTAATTTATCTTATATAAACATTAAGCATTCTTGACAAAGCTGTTAATTGGTGCACTAATGACAAATCAAGGCAATCACTGCAGATCTGATTGGATCTGATGGCATCATCAGAGATATGATCACATCAACTGATAAGATAATCTACTGCTAAATGGGGTTGTGGCTGTGCAAGGCCATCAATTTAGCATTATATCTTAATAATAAAATAAGTATATTTTAGTAGCTTATATATTGGGTATCATTTTGATTGCCTGATCAATTCATACTCAATGGAAGTTGTCCAAAGGCATTCCATGGCAAATTGATAGATGGATCAGTGATTTAATGGGAAAAGCTAAATTTAGTTATTGAGGAAAATTGAGTAGGTATTAGTAAAATGCTTTAATCTCGATGGGAGAGCCACCAAACTCTATTGTGTTTGGTATTGCCAGAGGGGTTTAATCAATTTGCACCTGATAAAAAAGGTTTGGAGGCATTTAAAGAAGAATTAAGGGAGATATTGATGATTTATGGAATTGAAGCATCAAAAATATTGGAAGACCCTCTCTTGGCCAGAAAAATTTATATCAAGTCTCTTGGGACCAAAAAATGAAGGCCCAATAGCCAGAAAATGACTCAAAATAACCAGAAAATGTTACATGTCATAAGAAGAGGAAATAACATAAATAGAGGGAGATTTTATAACATTATTATTTATACTCAAAATCTCCAGAGAGTGGATATCCTAAGTCCAAGGCAATAGTATACTTTAGGTCAATAGTTTAATATGCTTTTTGAATCTTCCTTTGGTGTGACTAAGATTGCATTGACTGGAAAATTAATAAACTCTATTACTCACCTATATATTTTATAAAAGTACTTTATGAAGTATAATTTAGCCCCAGAACTTAGTGAAAGCTGGTTTATTTATAATTGCCTCTATTCAGACTGATTCAAATAACCTAATTTCTCATCAATATAGTATTTAATATTGCTACATTAATAGCTGCATTCAAGTCCTCTTTTATATATCTATTACTAAAAAGTGTCAAAGATATAGCTTTTAATGCTATTAATGCTGCTGCATTAGTGACTCTAAGATTTATATTTATGTTCATTTCTTTTAATACTCATTTTCCAGCCTTAAAACTTTTTTCACATTATATAAATTCTTGAAGTAATAGTTAAATAATATAATTTTGAATTGTTTAACTATCTTTGATTATAACAATAGTAATATGCCCTGTTAGGAAAAGTTTATATTCTTTGTTTTTACAGATCTTACCATTTTGTAGCAATCATTTAGATATTTTCTAAGAATCTCTATAGTAAGTTGAGAAAGCTTTCAATATATGGATTTTATTGTTAAACACTTTGTGGGCTAATTTCTAAATTTTGCCTATTATGTATCTTATAGATTTTTCAGCTTCCAGATACAATTTTATAATAACAGTTTTTCCATTCTTCATAGAAATGCAGTCAAATATTCACTTCTTTAGCCATTGCTAAAAGTAGATTAAACTTATTTAGACTAGTCCATGTCTTAGCAGTGTTGTATAAAATGTAGCAAGTCATGTATTCTTTTATTTGGTGATCTTCAGTAATATTGCAATTGTATAGCAAGTATTCAAGTTATTTAAAGTATTAGTTTAATTTTCATAATTAAGTCTTATCTCATTTTAGTGCTAAAAATGGTTTTGAAGTGGCATACAATCAGCAGCTATATATTTCATTATTGTAAATTGTGGCATAGTAGTTGGTTGAGGTGGCAAAATTGAATTTGAAAGTGTCAAAGGTCTAGGACCAGTTTTATTAAATATAAGCAACTTTAAGCTTGCTAAAAATAGTATTAGACTAGAAGTATCAAGGTTAATAATAATTGGTTCAATTATAATAGCATTAGTTGTATACTTAGCAAGTGCATCAGCTATTTCTTGCATAAGAGTTCATCAGTAAAATGATCTGAGTAATTATGGAGATTTAATTTGAATTGGTTTTAGGTTTTAAAATATATAAGAGTGTCAAACAATTTGATAAATGGATTTCTGTTATAGAAGCTGTTATAGAAGCAGCTGCCAACTGACTCTATAAATAGAGTCTTAACTGGTTCCTTGTCTTTGCAGTATTTTATCTTGAAAAGTTCCTTGCAGTGAGCTCTAAATTAATAAAGTAGTGCATCTGTTGATATATATTTGTATAAAATAATTGTTAAAAAGATTTAAGTAAGATGTGATTTAGTAAAACTCTTAAATAATTATACAGTCACTACAATATGCTAAGTATAATGGAACTTTAGCAAAGCACTTTAGAAATACTGTAACTAATGTAAAATAGTTAAATGCTACAATTTGAGAAAAATTCAGATATATTTTCAATAGACTTTTTAATTTGATATAGTGATATTGGTGATATCAGGCTGATGGTGCAGTGATGGTGCAGTTATTAGTAGTTGAGGCAAAGAGTGGACTCAGCACAAATAGATGTCTTATTATATCTTAATACTATTAAATAGCAATGCATATCAATATATCTAAAATGGTGAGAGTTCAGTTCTCTAGTGCTGCTTGAGTAAGTTGCTGTGCTAGATTGTACTGCTGCTTGAATAAATTACTAGATTAGCAGTAATTCTAATAGCTTGTCAGCAAAGTCAAAAAATATAAGGCAAAAAATAGTAAGATTTATAATTAGTCTCTATAAAAATAATTAAAAAGTAAAGTATAAAATATAATGTTGGCTACAATTATAAGCTATAAATAGAGGGTGCAGTAAAGAACAAAAGTCAAGTGAAATGAAAAAAGTGTTATATAGAATATTATAGAATGAAGTGCACACTAAGCTTCAAAGTGCCAATTATCTTAATATTAGCACTAAGCTTATTAGTTTTATAGATAATTTGTTTTCTTCTTTACTACCACTATCTACTTATATGCTAGATTATTATACTTTCTATGTTTGATACATTCACTATTTTCTGTGCAGAATTTATAGATTTTCTTTATTATTTTGGCTTTGGCATTATTCAGGTTATTTCACAGGCTAGTGGCTTTATTTACTCTCTTTCTGATCCTTTTCTTCTATTTGCTATTAACATTATTTTAGCCACTCCTATAAATGCTTCTGCTTGCTCTTTGGTAATTTCCTTCTGATTTGTATTGGCTTTAGCTTTACTTAATATTTCCATCTTTCCTCATTTTATGGTTCTTTATTTTTGGAGCTTTCTTTACTTTACTAGTAGCATTTTCTACAACAATTATAGAGCTTGATTTTAATGTTATGCTTATTTTTCTTTGGGTTTAATGTATTTTTAATGCAGAATGATGTTATGACTGTGTTAGGAAACTATTTTTTTAGAGGTTCTTTACTTTATGTTTTCTTTTAAGTTTTATGCCTTTTCATCTTAATTCATTTGCTTTCTGCTGCTTTTGTTAAACTTCTCACTAGCTAGACTGTGGGAACAAACTTTTAAATTGGTTGTGCTATAGAAACTAGTTTCTTTATTGATTATAGAGTCTAGTTCTATTTTTGCCAGAGCTTAGGAAAGTGATTCCATTTACATGGCTCTATGATTTAGTAACTATGCCATCAGTTACATCAGTCACATTCTATAACATTAGTGTGATAATGTAATACTATGATGTTATATATAATAGTCACATGACTTGACCTTAGATTATTTTTTACTGACTGGTAGAGTAGCTTTTTAGACTTGTTTTCTTTAAATCTTCCTCTGCCAGGTTAGCACTTTATTACTTGTATTTATTATATCTTTATAAATATACTTTGAATCTCTCTTTGCCAGCTGTATAACTGAGCCACAGCCTTTAGAAGTCACTCTTACAGTAGAATAAGTCTCTAGCATTGGTCTGAAAGCTCCTTCTAGCTTATTTAATTTATTGGTGTCTCTAGAGGTTTCTTTTCCTCTAAATAGCTTCTTCTCAGTTTTTATGACTCAGTTAGCACTTTCAGCTGATTTATTTGAGGCATATAATTTACAGAATGATGCTAGAAGCTCAGATATAGGCTACTTAAGCTTCTCTTACTCTATACTACCAAACTTGCTGGATTATATTAGATAACTAATACCATCTCTCACTCCTTGCAATTGCTTTGGATGAATATATCATCTAAGTAAATGTGCATGAATCATCCAATTAATTAAGAAGGGAAGTCATATCCTTTATGGTATTATCATTATGCTGACATGCATCCAATATTGTCTGAAGAGTTCCATCTTTATTTAGTATACACAGTAATAGTAGAGCTTGAGTTGCTATATATAGCAACCACCATTAAGCATTAAGATAACAATTAGTCTTATTGCATAGTTGCTCTATAACAAGAAAAGACATCACCAGGCATCTATACTAGATGCCACTGATATGGAGCTATCCAACTTCAGAAGTTCTACATCTCTCAGCCACACAGCCCCATGCAAATGACTACCCTCCCAAACTTCACAAAACTTAAAATCTCTGGAGATACAATAATAGTGTCCAATGGTGATACTACTATAGTTGAATCAACCCCAGATTTTCCTCTCCTAGCTGCTACACCCCCTCTCCTCCCTCCAGGAGATGCAAGTCTAAGAGTGGACCCCTCATGGATTAAAAGATGCTGCTCCATTAATAAAGCTCTACAAAATACATTTAGAACATAAAAAACACCCACTAGGAATATGGCCTTGCTGCTCAAAGACCTGAAAAGAACTCCAACTCCAAAAGGTGGATTTCCTAAGATACAACTATCTACTCCACCCTAATACAACTTTCTACCATTGCAGAGAGAACATTTCAAAATATACTCAACTCTAAAACTATGGGCTTGTGTCTGGCAGGCAAGCAAAAAGAGTGATTTAGTGTTAGCAGGAGAGAATCTGAAAGTGCTTGTCCATGCTATGACAAGTGAAAAAGCAAGGATATCATTCCCCCAGTAGAAGAAGAAGATAGCACTTAATAGGAGAGCAGAATAATAGAAGTCTCCCTACTACTTTCTGGTATTGGGCATTACAGAGGAAGTGGAAGAGATCCTCCTAAACAATAACATCATCTCTACTCTAGAGGTTACAGCTTTTTTCCTCTCCTATGACCTTGCTAAGCATTAAGTCAGCAAATGCTATCCTAGAGTCAGAAGATGAGGCAACATGCATTGTGCAAAGAACTCAACTCAGAATGAGATGATTGTAGAATTTGTTAAAAACAAGCTAGCAGATGACAACACATCTCAATACAACATGACTCCTGCTGTAAATCTAATCAACTCAATAATTGTCAAGCTTGTTAGAGAAGAAGACACAGCTACCAGAACTCTAAAATTTGGTGCTAGGAAACTCATATAGAACCTGTACTTTAAATTCTCTCCTCCAATGACCTGGCTCAGCTATTTCTTGCTGCTCCAGCACCTATATGACATTACCTTCATTGATATAAATTATAGAAGTGCTAAACTAGTCAATAAAGAAAATAAGTTGCACTGCTTTAACTACAAAGAGGCAGACCACAATCAACCACAATGTGAGTTCACAATGCTAGATGGATAATATGGAAATATAGATACAGAGAAGCACCCTAAAGAAACTGCTGAATTTGCATAGTCAAGCCAAATCTGCAAACTAGAAAAAAATAGTAATAGAGAAAACTCAGTTCAGAGAGGCTTTTGTGGTGCTAGCTGCAGAAGCTTTGGCTAGAACTTTAGGCAGAGTGGCCATTAATAGATATATAAACCAAAGTATATACATTTTTAAATCCTTCTAGTACTATGATACATTTTGATGAATACTACTTTGAGTCTAATACTTAAATGAGTTTACTAGGCCCATAGGCAACAAGTAAGCTAAGTGAGACTCCTTGACTAGATTAGGCAAAGTTTAAATGGCTTTGTATTTATGACAAGTTAAGCTATGTAATGCTCCTACTGAAATTTAGTGTATATGATCCACTAAATATTATCTGAATACCACTACCTGATAACATAACAGATAACATATATATCTGGGATGAATTGAATGGCAACAGCTATAGCCCTGCCCAGAAAAGAGGGAAAAACAACTCCATCATTGATTATACTCTTAAGGATATTTTAAGAGGGATCAGAGATAGATTATGGCAAAACTACACCTATAAGATAAACACTGACAAAATAGACATGGTGGAGCAGCCCATGGAATGGGAGCCCTGGCTCCATGATGTGGATGCCCAGGTATAAGAATTGCCTCATTAAATATAAAAGGAGGAGGATTAAATCTGACAAAATAAAAATAGATGCAAATGTATTAGCTAGTGAAAAAGAATAGAATAGACATCTTAGCCCTTCAAGAAACACACCTTGACAATTAGTCAAGGCAAGAGCTCAACAAGCTCTTCTATAGACAGATTCTGATAGAAAGCAATATAGAGTCAAATAAGCCAAATGCTATGGGAGTAGCATTCATAATAAATAAAGGCACTATGAAGTGGAAAGAACTGAAAACCTCTGTCATTGTACTAGGTAGAGCAATGCTACTACAAATTCCCTAGTTTAATGATGAATACATTTATTGCCTAAATATTTATGCACCAAATGACTCATAATAAAATGTGCTCTTTTGGGAGTTGATAAAGCAATATAGGGTAACAAATAGAGCCAAGCCCAAACCAGAAATCATGCTTGGAGATATAAGTATTGTAGAAGAGGCTATAGATAGGATGCTGGCATATAACAACTCCAATTAAGTTAGGCAACTGGAAGATTAATAGAGCTGAAATCTTTCCTAAGGCTAGTTGATAGCTAAAAAAGACAAAACCCTGAAACAATTGACTTCATCTTCTCTATATAATAAATAGACCAATTCAATTCTAGATAGACCACATCTATATGAAAAAAAACTGATTAAGATTCAGTTGGAATTGGTCAATAGAGTGCACCAAAAGAAACTCAGACTATCTAATGATCTCCACAAATATAATAAACCCTAGGCAGCCATGTATGGAGGAAGGATGCTATGTCATGCTAGCAGACCCAATAAAGGAAACACCTATAATAAATAAGCTAATCAAAAGAGAGATTAAATATGAAAAAAACCTTACTAAACTAGGTGAAATGCAATTGAAAATAATGAATCCACAAATAATCCATCAGAGCTTCAAGACTAATATTATAAAAGAGATAAGTAAGTACTTCAAAAAGCTTAAACTAAGTATCATGAAAGAAATTGTGGCTTTGAAGAAGAACTTACTTAATACTCTAAATTCACTAAAACTTAGAGAAAACATTAAGCAAACACAAGCTAGGATATTAAATGACAAAATAAAAGAAATAGAAGCAAGGTGCTTCACAAGAGCAAGGGATACTATGGTGACAAATTTTTTCATTCATAGTAAAACACTAACAAAACTGTGGATTAATATGAACAAACCAAGAAAGCTGAGAAATGCAATAGCAATGCTAAAACATATGGGGTCTAGAATAAATACTCTAGAGAGAAGGGCTATGGAAATGTTAGAAATAGCCAAAGACTACCATAATAAACTGCAATTGCAGAACTGCCCTAATTACAACAAAGAAGGACCTAAAATGTATAGATAAAACACTGATCAATGAGCAGATAAAATTCATGAACTACTCATTAGAGGAGTCTTAAGTCTGTAAAGCCATTAAAACTATGAAAAATAGTAAAGCTGCAGGCATGAATAGTATATTCCATGAGGTGTGGAAGAAGTTAATGCATACCTTCGAAGATAAAAGATAGGACCTATAGCTTCAATATAGCAAAGGTCTTTATGACTATCTTTAATGACATTAAGACATATAGAATAGTGAAGAATACAGATTTTGCTGATGGAGGGCTATGCCCTATATAAAAAGGAAAACAAAATAGAAATAAATAACTACTGCCCAATTATGGTACTAAATACAGACTATAGAATTATAATAAAAGTGCTAGCAAATAGGCTAATTTTTCCACACATTATACACATAGTATAGGCTGGCTTTATAAAAGGTAGAAGAATTGAAAATCAGACTAAACTTGCATACATAATGATTGAGTGGTGTAATATATCATAAATAAATGGGATGATAGTCTGCCTAGACCAGAAGAAGGCCTATAATAGAATACTACACCTATTTATATATGCTTCCTTAAAAAAATTTAGATTTCCAACCTCTTTTATAAATATGGTAAAAGCCTTCTATATTAAAGCTAAGATAATAATTATCTTAAACAGAAAGAAAAGCTCACTCTTCAAACTTACTAGAAAAGTTTGATAGGAAGACCCCCTCTTCTGCCTACTATTTGTCACAACCCTCTCCAAAGTCCCCCGGAACAGCCCTGGAACCCCACTTGGGACCCTCTTTCATCAACCACACAACATACCCTGCCCCACCAATGCCACCATCAACTCACATCACAACCGCCATCAACCAACCCCCTGAGAACCTTGCATCATGGACCCCGGGATCAACCGCCAGCAATAATTAGATTGCGTAGCTTGCTTCCAGCCATCATGCATCATGACTCCCTCTGTGCCAATTGATTGCACACCTTATATGTGCAACCCAAGTATACAGTCCTAGCTTGCTACTTAATGTTTCCCAGAACCCATCCCAGACTCCCCGGAGTTCCAAGACCTGACCCCGTAGTACTTATAGTGTAGTTTCCCATTGTACTCACTAGTCTTAATATTACCTGAATTATTGCATGCCCTTTTGTTTGACTGGTATGCGCTGACTGGCACGCTTTGACTGGCATGCTTAAATAATTGCATGCTCTAAGTTCAGTATGCACTTTGTGACTTATAATTTATTAACTAGGTCTTGTCTTAGAATCTCCAGTTCCGACTCAACCCCCCTCCAATCTCCAACCTTCTACAAAAATACCCAAAGCTCTGGGTCAAGTTCCATCCCCCAGGACCACCCCTTGTCCATGTCTTAAATCCCAGAGCCCAAGCCCTGAAGCTCCAAACACCCAAGTATTGGTAGATCAAGTCCACCTTGTAAGGGCATTGCTTTCCTGGAAAGCCCCTGATTCAGCAGAATCTGACACTATTCAATATTGCAATTGAATTCCTGGCCCAAATGCTGAGGGTCTCCAAACTGAAGAGCCTAGAGCTAGAAAACACAGGTAAAAAAGTAATTAAAACAATATTTGCAGACAACACTACAATCTACCTATCTGAGGATGACTCACTTAAATCCCTCCAAAAAATACTAAAAAAATGGTGTAAAGTCTCAGGAGCTAGGTTTAACATTCCAAAAACAGTCATAATACCTATAAATCAGAAAACTTCCAAAGATGCCTATATATATCAAGAAGCATGCCAAGGCAAAATGAGACAATTCCTGATATTATAAGAATATTGAAGGATGAAGAAGCAATAAAACTCCTAGGAGCCTTTGTCAGAAATGGGGTTGATGAGATAAATATATAGACTTCCACAATCAAAAAAGTTGTTGAAGACCTTTAAAGATGGAGAAAGGAAAGACCTACAATAGATGGCAAGCATTTCATAGTAGAAATAATTGTTTGTAGGAGGATACAATACTGCATTCACATATAAAAAATGCCCAAACAAGCCAAATATAGACTAAATAAATTAATAAAAGAATTTATGTGGAGTGAGGAGACATATCCAATGATAAATATGATGACTCTCTTACTTTCCCTAGAAAGAGGTGAAAAAGGCCTCCTAAGCCTAAGCCTGTAAAATAAAGCAATTAAAATAATGAAAGTGAAAAGATATCTTAAAATAGATAAAAACAGATCAGGCTGGGCAAAGATAGCAGATATAATAATTAGCAACAAAATCACCAAAAGATCAAATATAATGGATGATATATCATTCTGCAACACCTTCCTCTAATTTCTGACTACCAATATAAGAGACAAGGAAAGAGAGCTCTCCCCTCTCTGCAAAGAATGCTAAAAATCATAGAAAAACATAAGATTGCCTTTAATATACTATTACTAAAAAAAAAGCTAAAGGAGCAACTGCCAATATGGTTTTATATTAGACTAAGTGGTGAAAAGATAAAATGAAACTCAGAATAAGCAAAGTGCCTGAGAAAAGTGCACAACATTAGCACAGTGGGTAATATGCTAGGCATAGTCAAAATAATGAATGTTAATATAAACCCAAACCACAAACCATACAAGAACTGCACATATGATATATATAGGAAATATAAACTAAACAAATGCATAAACCTGCATAGATGTGCTCAATTAGCTGAGGAACTTCTAAGCAAACTGGAAGAAAAATAGAATTCAAAATCAGAACAACAAGAAAGGGCACTCATAGAAGTGAAACTAGAAATGTTTAACTCTGATATCTTAATGTAAGATAACCTAGGAAAAGGCTTTAGAATATTCACAGAAATGACTATAGGCTAGAACATAGGACCTAGAGATTTTAATAGATCTGAAGCATCCCCACTAAATAAAATTACTATGTATATAGACAAATCCTATGTAAAAAATGACTCAGTGGAGGTGAGAGCAGGAGTAGGCATCTGGTTCAGTTAGGATAATTAGAGAAACCTTGCTGTAAGACTCTCTAATGACCTCTCACAGCTTAATAATGTGGAAAAAGCAATTGCTATACTAGTAGCAATTCAGAAGATGCCTGGAGATTGCATCCTATATATAAAAAGTGACTCACAAATAATATTCAAAAAAAGATGAAAGATGAATTGATATAGCAAACAAGTTAATATTAAAGGCCTTAGTTGCAAATCTCCAACAAAGATAAGGAATGACTCTGCTGGAAAAAGTAAAGAGGCATGCCAGCATACTGGAAAATGAGGGTGCAGATAAACTAGCAAATGAAGGAGTAAATAAAATTAACAAAGATAAAATAGACCTAACAATATCTAAAAAATACAATATCTCAAGTGCCAAACTAGCTAACCTAACCCAATCCATAGTATACAGAGACCTTGTGGAGTCTTCTACTACACTATATGCTGCTACACAAGGCCTGGGGAATAGAATTCAACAAATCTTTTCTAGAAAAACAGCTAGGATGTATAATGATAAAAAGGAAAGTAATTCCATGGAGGAGAAGAAGTAAAGCAAAGAGATTTTCAACAATTGTGGTCTCAGAAACAACATATGTAATATGGAGAGCCTGCTGCAAATAAAGAATAGAGCACAACTTGGAAGATAAAAAAGCCTCAAATGCAGCTGAGATAGAAAATAAAATAAAGGCAGCAATAACCAGAAGGCTAAAACTTAACTGCCTAGTTACTAGTGGAAAGTATCTTGGGAAAAAAATGCTGGACCTCAAGGTCATGAAGAATACATAAAGGCATATCTTGCTGAATGTTACCACCCCTTTCAAGTTATAGAGAGTAGTTATAAAGATTTTAGTGAATATTAAATAGTGCTTAAATATGGACCCAAGTCTCACATTTAATGCATCAAGGCATTTTTTACAGTATAGCTCCTAACTGATGGATAAAATGGAATCTCCATACCCCTGGTGAC
>QLON01003406.1:0-16920 GCA_003313675.1 Termitomyces heimii
GAAGGAGGCCTTTGGACACATCTAAGTTTTCTTAACACGTATCATAGAGCAGTTTCTGCCGATTCATTTGTCGATTCCTTTGGATTATACACATCACATTCAATTCAAACGATTGTATAACACAAGAATAGAAATAAGTACAAGAGCTCAATGACTCTCAGTTCTAACGCTCCTATCACCCCGACTTGGCGTATCGTTCCACACCGCCACCGCATTTTTTAGGGACCCGGCCACTAGAGCCACCTCAAGATATCTCGCTGCAAACCCACGACTAGAAATAGCGCGAAGACTCAGGATTTCCACGCATTGGGAATGATGGATGCTTAAATGCACAACACGACCTACGTATCCAATCGATAACTCAACTATTAGGACATATTACCAACCAAGCGTCTTGCCCGACTTGCCATACAGTCGATATGTCAATTGTTGAGTTGTCATCCCGGCGAGGCAGTTTTAACCGCATCTCCTAGCTCTCAGATTGTTTTGAGATCAAGTTTGTTTTGAGATCAAGTTTGTTTTGAGATCAAGTTTGTTTTAGATCCAGTGGAAGCGGTAACAAAGACTTTCATCAATTTGGAAAACAACGCCTTGCTTGAGAACAAAGATGCAAATTCCTGATACGTGCTAGGCGGAGAGTCCAATATGTAAGACCTCGATGTTTCCACTGTCATCATCTTCCTTCATCACAAATATGTGAGTGAGATAGTATTGATGCAGGTAAGAAACAGACGTACAAGTACGAGGAGCCCCTCTTCATGGAGAAGGAAGCCATTGTGACCATTGAGCCATGAATCTTGGAAGGGGATATCTATCTCCACATATGGCAGCTGACCTTCTATGACGTGGTCTACGCAAGTAATGAAAGTCGCAGATGAATCTAATTTGAAATCATGAATGTCAAACTGGCTTGAACCTTCGTTCCGTCCTCGCATGACTTTCTTCACAGTAGATGGGTTAAAGTCCAGAAGCAGTGGATGTTGGCCGCCCTCGTCCACTTCGTCATCTTCCCCTTGAACTTCTGCATGGCTTATGATAGCGCGCTGTCCAGCTGTAGTGGTGATCCAGTGTAGAGAGTCCCAGCAAGGATCAAAAACACGCGTTATCGGTGGCCCCCAAATATTCCAAGCTCTCACTCGTTCCCCTGGTATACGTTGGATGGTAGACGTGCCGGGGATGTAGTGAAATACACCATCTTTGTCTTGAGGTCTGTCCGTGGTGCATGCTTTAAGCAGAGCACTGCGGTGAACGAAGAGCGAATACACGCCGACCCCTTCCACACTTTCCAATCGTGTATTCAGGACCATGATAGCTTCTTGAGGGTCAAGGTGGAATGGTGCTATCATATGTGGGGTCCCGCTGGGCATGGGATTTGGTTCACAGCGACAGTTGAATTTGAATATCGACGAACCATGGCTGAGGGAGGGAAGAGCGAGACATAGGAAGGGTTCAGTATCTGGAGGCTTTGTGCCGGTTGGAATTTCCCAGATGTCGAGCGTGTTCAAGTAATAATTCGGTAGGAGTATCAATGCCTGAGATAAGAAGATAAATTCACTGTACGTGGGATGTGGACGCTCAATGTTCTAAAAGGAGGTCAGAGAGGATATTGAAGGCCTGTGTCAATATTCACCATTTTTAAGGCGCCGGTCTTCCACTCGTATACCTGAAGAGTATCTGGAGGGTTGAACTCGCGGATCTCATGTGTCATTACAATGACTAGGTGTTCTCCGACTATTTCAAGGAGAGTAGCGGGCACCGAAGCCTGTGTTTCGCTGATGAATAATATGGGGTTCTTCGCTAGCGGATGTGGCCTTCCTGTCGACAGCTCTACCAGAACAATCTCAATGATACTGTGTCTTGCCCTCATCGGATGGGGTGAACTGTACTTGGGATGAAGAAAGGATGCGTGAAAAAGAGAGTGAAAACGCACTAGGTTAAGACAGCAATCAAGTCATGTTCATAAACCGAAACCCCAATATCCATGATCGACTTTTCAATACCAATTGTCTTCCAACTAAGCGTATCGCTGGATCTCGAGGGAAGCTGGCAGTAATGGATCGCCCTCCTGCTCCAATCACCCCTGAAGTATACTCCACCAGTGAGATCGTAAATTCCTGAGGCAAACTCCACATTCGGGATTGATTTCTGGAAGTCGATGTTCATGCGCAGCCAGCTTTCCTCTTTGTTCTTCAGTAAGACAAGAAGCTCAGACGCCGTATGAGTATTATGCATGTTGCTTGTAACCCCTGCTCGGGAGGCCGCAAACCGATACTGGAAACCCTGAGAATCTTGTATCACATTGCGAAATGAGGAATGCGTTTGCTGTAGGGCAAAAAGTTCTGGTGGATCTAAGAAGCATAACACACGAATAAGAAGCTCTAGTGGGAAATCGAACAGTTGAAGCGTCACCTTCTCTTTAGTCCACAAGATTAAGATAATACACCAATCAGATAAGTCTGTCGGAAATAGTTGAACTGCCTTTTCAGGACTGATCAGGGATCACTTTTACAATCAGACATGATTAGGCTGCTGACAGTCCGCAGAACGGAGGCACGGGATGAATGCGGAACGCGTTTCTAACAGTCGCAGTCACACTTCAGGACAAATCTCTTTCACACCACCATCATTCGCAACTTTCCATTCGCGTAATCACACTTTATTACGCATGCCTGTACCTTTTACATGGGCTTGTAAAGCCGAAATGTTACAGAAGTTGATGATATACAGTTTTATGAACTGTTTATACCCTCTAAGTATTGATAGCAGCAGAGACAGAGTCATCATGGATCTGACAAAGTAACTTTGTGGCACTACTTGACTATGAAAGGCCAGATGACTAGACACCATGGATACACTAGCACACATCTGCTCTAGTCTTGACCTCATTCTACTCTTTTCATTGAATAACCTCTTGCCATGGTTCTCACGCTTCAAAATTCTCCTTGCTCTACTTGTTCTAAGTGCTTTGCTACTGTTCTCCATGAGAAACAGGTTCCCTTCCAATTAATCTGATCAGTCTGGCCCCTACCGACCTTGAAGGAATTTCCATCTTCGAACAGGCTGTCTCAGTTGAGAGGGTGTAATTTTGATCCTCACGCTGAAGGTGCAGTGAGATTGCTGAAGTTATCTATAAACCGTGAAGACCATCTATATCTGAAAGGCTGGTTAAGAAATGTAAGGAGGAATACTAATGCTGCTGTTGGTTTATCTCAAGTGAGTTTGCTGTTACAACGTGATTTGTTCTATGTTTGTGTGGGCAGCAGGTTAACGCAGATAGACTAGACTGAGGACAAGGAAGATTGTCAGGAGCTCAATCATATTCACACAGACTGAGAATCCCGATTAAACCAAAAGATACAAGGACATCCAGGAGCAGAAAAAAAAGCATAACAATCATGTGGGCACTAAGTGTAACTCTTGCGGATTTGGTCCGCAGAAGGGAGGTACGGAATGAATGCGGAGCGTGTTTCTTGCTGAGTAGTCACGGTTAGATGTGCTGAACTTCTTGAACCATTCCATTCCTCTGATATTCACGCACTTCTTACGCTCTTTCTCAAACCACCCTCCCTCCCTATCAATGTAGATAAAAATTTAAAGTTACATGCCATTACACCTCTTTTTTAAACAAATTTCATTCAAACTTCAAATACTATATGTTATAAAATGTCACTTCATACTTTTACATACGACATTTCACATATACTACTAAAATATACCATAAATCAATCTATATTAACCATACGTTTGCATTACAAGATATAAACAAATATACAATAATCACCATTCTGATTTCGATATCCTCAAGCACAGCGTCTTGGGCTGTCTAATAGTCGATGCCGCTACCCTCCTTGGTTCGCGTCTAGTTTACGACTAAGCACAGACTGTGGGGCACCAATGTAACGAAGAGAATCTTAACTAGTACGTTTCTCAGCTAGTTTCACTAACCACAACAAATTCTACCTTGGCCGCAAAAAGTACAACAGTTTTGGAATCTTGGAAATCAAACTCTATAATTCGCTGCGCATTTCACACAAACTCTCGACTTCACACCAGTAATCAGAGAGTAAACACAAGCTGTGGTTAAGCGCTGTTTAATCGAGCGTCAGAAGATACGAAAATGTTTGACTTTACGCAACGATCAGTCTGAGGAGGACGAAGAACGAGGAGAGGTTTTATTTTCACGGGGCTCCCAAGATAGAAATTGACTCTGGACAGCCAAAACCAGAAAGAATTACTATCGCCCATATTCAAAGTCGTTTTGATGTTCCACCTTTGATATGTCAAGTCTTCGTCAATACAGACATGACGAGCTAAACAGATCCGTTCCGCGCATCACCCTTGAGGTCAGAAGCAAAAATCGGGCCTGAAAAATTGCTTGACTCACGCCCGCGAAACGGAAGCTCGAGTGTCTCGTCTGAAAATATCAGGCAACATCTCACAATACATGCTGGGAACAAGCATCTCGTATCCAAGATGAAACAGCATGTACGATAGCGGATTTTCACCATGAGCAAACGACACGTCCGTTCTGGTTCAAAAAACATCAATCTCTTGCGTTGTTCAATCCCGGAATCATTCACCGAAATGGTACCACCGATCATAGCTCGTCTGGAGCATTCATCTTGAGCAGGGGTAGGTATTGAGCTCCAAATCCATCGTTAAGTCAGTCTCTACAGAGATCCTGAGTATCCAAAAACCGAAGACGCGGCGAGCTTTCCCTTAATTTAGGAACATCAATGGCATGATCTGGAGACATTTAAAGCTCGATCTATTCTTACAAAAGTCATAGAAGTCAACAGAGCTCATTGCACAAATTTTCGTTCAACATGACAGCGATGCAAAGTATCAAGATAGCAAACACAAACCAGAATTTGATGATTCATAATCATCTCATCGCTACAAATAGTCACAGTTCAACATGCTCCACCTCCCACCTTGAACTCGTTATAGTCTCCTCCTGCATCCTTTCTGCACCCACCTGCGCATATTGTTGCTAACCGACACGTAAGTCAACCATCAGTGCCCCGCCAACACTTACAAAAAATGAAAGAGACCACTCACAGGAAAACCCACATTCCCCCATTCCTCCACACGCGCACTCATTTCAAAAATTATCTCTCCACCATCAATAATATCCTCATGCCTAATAATCGGTACGTCCACTCTCACCCCATTGACCGTCAACGACTTGATATATGGTTTCACAGGTGCACCGGGGGCAACGATAGTTAACGTTCTTACTTTGCCTTCTGGACGGCGAAGGCGAACTGTCATTTTATCGAAAAATGGTCTGCAAGGTTAGCTCAGCGTTCAAGAGAGTGAAAGAGCAAAAGAGGGACATACGACCCAATGATATATTCGCCTGACACGGGGTTGACAGGGTAAAATCCCATCGCGCTGAATATGTACCATGCGCTCATTTGTCCGCAGTCTTCGTTCTGTACCCCAGAACGTCAACGTGCATCATTGGAGAAGAGTCATGCTTCTACCTACTCCGGATAACCCATTGGGCGTGTTATTATAATTCATCCGCGCGATCTCGCGAACGCGTAGTTGGGTTTTGTATGCGGCACCTGCGAGTGCGTAGAGGTAGGGTATATGATGGGAAGGCTACAAAGGAGATATTTAGCATGAATTTGTGAGGTGTGGTTGAACATTGAACCACCTCATTGGTGTGATCGTTATGCCCCCCGTCAAAGTGTTCATCCAGACTCTTCACAAAACTGACATTCCCACCTCTCCGCTCAATTAGACCAGATATATCATGTACGACGTCAAACGAGTACGCCCATTTATCACCTTTGCAAGAGGAACAGAGGTACTCGATGGTGTGACAGAAGGAACAATTGGATTATTGACCTACCTTCCGTCCACCCGCGATCCTCACCTGCCCATGTGCCATCTGAATTGCGAGCTTCCATGAACCCCGTGTCCGGGTTGAAAAGCGTGAACGGAGCTCGTAACGAGCGTTCTAGTAGAAAGTCAGTTACGTTCAGCGGTTTTCCCAAGACTGAAGCAAGTTTGTATGCTGCATAGTCGTCGTCTGTGCATGAAGTTGAAGCAAGAGGTAATGCTGACAGAGGTCGGAGGCATACAAGCGTAGTCAAGCGTTCTCGAAGCACTCTCTGAATGAACATCATCTGCTACCCACCCTTGCTGGGCGTACGTGGAACTGAGACCCGCACGAACTTCATAGTCTACGTTCTACAACAGTTGATTGATGTGAGCATGAATGTTTAATTAGTTGAGTACCTCTTCGCGGTCAAAGTATCTACACAAGCCACATCAACAAAATTCAATATTAAGATTTCTACCCGTTAAATGAGATGGATAAGGGCGTACGAAATTGTAGCATCGTGTTCTGGAGGAACAGTCACGTCCTTCCATACCGCTTCCCATGCAAGCTCCATATCGAAACCGGTCACGCCTTTGGCCACTGCCTCAGCTATCAGGGAGTCTGCGTGGGTCCCGACCTAGTTCGATTTCTATAAGGTCAGGAAACGGATGTGAAAGAACCCAGTATGAGAGGGACGAACCATGATGTTCGTTTCTGATCAACTGACGTCGATTGGCGGGTGTGCGAGAGAAAACAGGAAAGCTTACCGACGATGTTTTTCCACATGGGTAACCAGCCACCCTGAGATGTAATACAAGTAAATCCAAAAAGTTATAAGAATAGAAGTGAAAACAGCGTACTTGGCTATAATCAGCCAACATACTCGTAATCATTCCCGGAACGCGCTCAGACGCAAAAAGAATCAAAAATGCCCACTCTGCTCTATACGTATCCCATATCGAGTATCCAGTATATGACACGCCTTCATGAACATCCCCGTCGTACCCGGAGTAGTAATGTCCTTGCTCGTGCTGTTCGTATGGGTACTACAAATTACATCGGTTTACTTTCAACACGCGATAACAAGGGAAGCGATAGGACGCACCTGCAACGCATGAACAATACCAGTGAAAAAAATCCCTTTTTGCTCTTCGCTTGCACCCTCAAATTCAAACATATCAAGCTTCTCAATCCATTTCGTCTTTGTGACTCCTACCGTCTCCTCCAACGTCATTCCATCTGGAATCTCCACATCTATATTCAGCCGCGCTTGTTCAATCGAAATAAACGACGTCCCGATACGAACATCGATTACATTCTGCGGTGGAAAATGGACATATGCTGATTGCAAGGGACCTTCACCCGACAGGGAGAGAGGATGTATAGTAGAGTTTTGAATGGTACCATACGACGTAGATTGGGCTGAGGACGTGGAAAAGCGAGCGCAGTAGTATCCTGCGAAATTTGAGACGTGTGGGAGGGTGGAAGTGGGCGTGATGATGGAATCTTGTCGTTCAGAGTTGGAACCACAGATTTCGTAGATAGCAGAAGAGTCAGGACGGAAGTGGAGAGAGACTGTGCCGTACGGATAGGAAATGTTTGTTGGTGTCGACGTCAATATCGAAGGGCGCGAGGATTCAAGGAGAATATAAGGTTTTGAGTTAGGACTTGTGAATGTGAAACGTAGATGTCCAACTCGAGAAGCTGTATCGAAACATTTGATATCTCATGAAGAGAGGAAAGATCATGGGAAAACCATACTGGCAGATTGTTCAACTCGAATTTGGCCTCCATGCCCGTCATTCAGGAGAACAGAATAGTAAGCCGGTGTAATTTTCTCGCTGTCCTGCACTATCTTCAACCCTCGCTCCTGGAAAGTCGATTTAATATCAATGTGATCCATCTCCGTCACACCAGGCACCACAACCACAGGTCCACTCTCCCCCATCCATATGGCTGGCTGTCGTGTGCCCTGAAAACCGTGAATCATGTTTGATGTCCAGTTGTATGGCGTCACAGAAACATAGTTTAGGTGAGTCTGGGCCACCCAGCGTGTCATTGCAAAGGGCGGCGCGGTAGACGGAATCATTCCTCCGGAGCCATTTGGCGTGTCGCCGCCATTTCCAATCAATCTAAAGGAAACTCATTGTATGTTGCCACGTCGGAAAAGGACCTCTGACTTACATGTCAACAAAATCGTAAGCATCACTTTCTGCAAATACTGAACATTTGTAGATTGTTACGAGCAATAATTGTATCCAGAAGGCAACCATGCCAGGGGAATGTAAACTTATAACTCCGTGGCCGAAATTTCACACTGCCACGTGTGTTAATAGTCGATCTTATCGGGCCGTAAGCACCCTTAAGAAAACGCGATTGCTGTGAACCTCTCTCATCATACCTTTGCTTATAACTTTCAATGGTATCATACTTCCTAAATGGTGCCAGGAGCTCAGGTTGCCCATCATCACACGAACGTTCAGTCTCAGTTTTTTTGTTTTTTCCCCAAACCGTCGGCATACGATTCAAAATGTTATCTTCCTAAATTTGATACCAGAATCAGTGACCCCATAGAAGCCTGATAAAAAACATATCTTTATTCGTTCTTTTACACTTTTGTAAATCAATCGTGGATTAACTTGAAACCAACATCCTATCTCCACCGGACGTAACCTTGGTTACTGGTTGTGTGGAACACTAGTTTCTCTGCACAAAGCGGATTTGATGTAGATTTGGACCCCAGTCCAATATTATTAAAGTGAGAGTTTCGGGCTTCTGGCATCCATGTAGCGTTTTCTATTTCTATTCTTGGATACTGCTAAATTATGGAGTGTTCAATGCAGGTGACAATGTAGGTCCTCCAAACTCTTTTGTCAGTCGTCTAACCATGGTGATTAAATACTTCGCGTCAACTGATTCACCAATTTCTATACGTTTACATTTGGTGAAGGCGTAAACTACCGTCCTCAGTTTCAGGTGAGTTCGTGCGTCCTTGCTATTCTTGCCGTGCTTGTTATGTATTTTATGATGTAAGCCACTTTCCTGACCGGCGTGTAACAATACCGAGAAGTTCATAGTACTAGGCACAAAAAGATGCCAATGGTTCACATGCTTCTCTTTTGTGTATCATTGGTCATGTTCTGCATCTCGATTGTTCATTTCGCTCTTGTGATCCAAGACAATGCATCAAAAAAAAAAAAAGTCCCCACATGGAATCACAAAGCCAGGTTTTTGTTTCTCTATATTCTATCTTTCTACCCCACCACCAATCGCTCACTTCCTGAGCTTCCTCTCAGTTTATCATCTCGGACCTTATTTTTACCTGGAGGTATGTATAGCCTGGCTGACAGCCGTGGCTTCTGTTCATAAATAGATTTTTTACGGCCTGGATTGTCTGGGACCGAAAGATGACGAATACCTGTGTCTGTACTTTGTTAATTACGGGAAGGATATGGTAATTCTATTTTTATTCCTCTTGGACCTAGTTCCTGATATATAATTTCTAAGTACTCTCATCACCAGCTCAAGCTGTTGTCAGGTGGTGTTGTGAAGTTATCTTACTCCCGTGGTGGCGTTGCTCTTATCATTGAATCTGAAGCATTGTATACTGTGATAATAGCAAGACTTGATCTTTTAAACCCTGTCAGCTGATCTGAGATAGCTTCCAATTAGATGATCAGCTTTGTCCTAAACGATGTTCAAAACGAAGGGATACATGTGGTCCTTGATCTGTCCGTTCCATTATTTGTAAGTCTCTTTATTCTCTACGACAATCTAGTCATGTGTCTCAACTCACCCTTTCTGATCAGGGGATCGCATCACCTTGATCATTGTCACTATTCACTTGGGACTTTCGAGTGCGATCGAAAACTGGACAAACAGTTCATCAATGGCTGGTACCCAGATGCAGTCTGCGGATGGAAGACGAGGAGTGGATATCAACATCTCTGCTTCCTCGACGACAGGAACAAACGGTGATTTTCCGATCGAGCAATCTTCTCTGCATATGGCGGCCAAATACGTGTCCCAAAACTTAGGACTTTATAATAGAACTATATGTATGTGATGAAGGTTGAACTCCTCGAGAGAACAGACTTCTGTTTTACAATTCTGAGTTGAGCAGAATTATACCATATCCATAGTCTGACCATAGCTATAAGGAGTCGGGAAAGCTTCTCGTCAACTCCTGCGGTAAGTGGATACGAGTATTTCAGGACACTGAATATATATATATACAACGGTGATGCGTTCCTAAATGTGAACTGGAAGTAAACTTGGTACATGCTGATGCAGATAGGAGACAATCTGTTCATTCGGCTTGGTTCACCTATATCGCCTTGCTGGAAAGATCGTCGTCCGCTCGCCTAGCCAAAGGAGATCCTTCTAGATAACCAAAGCGACATTTTGGCATCAGAGCTCTATATAATCCACTATGTCTGAATTTGGAGAACCCAACTCGGAGTCAGTGATGCCGGGTTATGTCCGTCCCAAAAATTCATTGTGCGGATGTAAGTGATGGAAACTTTACTTGTGGAGGTAAATGGACAGTTGGTCAGAACTTTGGGAAACGAGGAAACCATTACAGTGCGGAAAGTCTTCAGTTCGAATCATTAGAAGTCATGAGGTGGATATATGATGGAAAATACTTCGAAAACAAGGACTATAGATTATGTTCGGGAACCAGGAAACTGTGCTGCGATCTCAATTTCTCAAAGTCAGGTAAACTTGAAAAATGGAAGTGAAAGGAGACGGTGCAAGAGGGACGAACCTTTATGTTTTTTTTTTTCTGATGTCTGAGGCCTATCTATTAGCGGACGCAAGGAGCCAACATAATCATGCCCAGAAGGGGCTCAGCGCGAATAGGATCATAAAACCTCCTCCCCCCCGTTCTGCTCGTATTCCAGATCGAATATTCGTTAAATGACTCGCCTTCGAGAACTTCTCGCCGTAGCCAGAGTAGTGTCATCCTTGCTCATACTGCTTATATGATGGATACCACAAATACCACAATGTCATTTCACTTTTATCACGCGATGATGACAAGGGAAAAGAAAGGACAAACCTGCAATGCATGAGGAAGATCAAAGAAGAACCTCCTCTTCTCTTTGCACCCTCCAACTTGAGCGAAAACGAAGTGGTTCGGAGAATATTGATCTGTGACTCGAACACCATCCCGTCTGGGATCTCCGCATCTGTATTTTCCGGCGCCTGCCCAATTGAATTATTTACTACGTCAAAATACAGACGACTAGATCCAGCAGCAGAAAATGGACGTAGGGCGGTGGTCAGGGAGCCAGACAAGGTAGATCACATGAACTTACTCGGGTTAAGCCTGTAACCGTATCACCATCTAGTCGAATCCTGTCCCGAGTTCAACTCGTATCCATTCTCAGCCTGACAAATAACCTTTCTTCTTCATTCCTTGATGTCCCAACTTACATCTAACTCTTTAGCAGTCGTAGTAACCACAGAGTCCTAAGTCCGATCATCTGCACCAGAATCATCATCGACCGAGGTAGAAAACAGATTAATTAACCAGATACCAGATAGAGTCAAAAATTGATAGACATGTAGGTACTACATACTTGAAATCCCGCAAAATATCACAGAAAAGATGCGGGTAGGGTAACCTGACGGACAACGCAAACAAGGACAATACAAGGAGGCACTGGGTGAAACCTGGACAGGGAGGCGGAAAAGATGACACGAAAGAAAGAAGAGAGAAGGAAGATAAACGTGGGTATGTTTCTGTCCGATTTGTAGTGTCCTGGTGTCCTGTATCGATGGCGTGGATGATCAGATAAAATGAGACAATCTGTTGTTGGAAACGAACAGCAATCTTGATACCATAATTACAAGGAAAAAAGGGAGGAGGAAGGGAGATAAGAGAAATGGTGAATGATATTACGGGATAAGAGATAGATTATATCAAGAAGGCTACTACCAGCACGTGTCCACGACGTCGGCGGCGAGACTAGCACAACGACCAAGATAGAGGAAGATACCCGGGGGATGAGGCAGCTATAGGAGACCACATTCTCGAAGGTGGAGCTGAAGGAGGATGTCCTGAATTGCGCTCAGCACAACTATGGATAGGGTATGTCAACGCGAGTTGGGGAGTGATGAAAGGAAGACGACGTACATTTGATCTGTTGTGTGTCCGTTGCACACGTATAGTGCGCATAAATCTGCTTCGTCATCGCACTCTGGTTTAGTGAAACGAACCTGTATGGGGTTCGTAGTCAGATTCTGGTGTGGATGGAGGCACGAGAGGGGCAAAGACCTACCGATGAAGGAGGTACTCGCACGCAGCGTCATAATTGTCGCCGCCCGTGAAATCCGGGAAGTAATTAGATAGTGGCGAGCGAGGTAGCTTTTCCGCGAAAAGATCAATCTTGTTGAGGAAAAGAATCTGTGTTTGGACGGATCAGACAAAAGTCGTGATTGTATGTGGCGGAAAGCGTACAATGGAAGTCTTGACAAACCAACGCGAGTTGCATATCGAATCAAAGAGGGTAAGAGCTTCTTGCATACGGTTCTGGCACATGCCTAGTTAAACAAATGTCGGAAAAGGAGACGTGAGTCAAACTTACGACGCTCTCGTCCTCGTACAACATCTGATCATACTCGCTCAGCGATACCAAGAATACCAACGCCGTCACGTTCTCAAAGCAGTGAATCCATTTTTTCCGCTCGCTCCGCTGACCGCCGACATCGAAGAGCTTATATGTCAGCTCGCCGACCTTGAACGTTGTCTCGGTTATGCCAGTCGTTTTGACACGGGAACGGAGGATGTCCTGATCGGTTGGTAAATAATTCGGGGCGGACATGCGGTCAATGGCGTTAAAGTAATAGATTGCGCTGTCATTCAGCTGGAACTCGCGAGAGCGGCTAACAGCTTCTTTGATGGCGGGATCACGCCAGAGGGTGCGAATAGCATCAGAGACATCGCGAGGGAGCACGTCAGCCTCGATTTGAGGGGGGAGGGAGAGGATTATGTGACGGCGAGCGTCGTTTTGGGGGTCAAGGGCGATATCGAGCTGGGGCAGTGCTTCAAGGACGGCGCTAGAATGATACATATATATATATATAGGCGAGCCGATCGGAAGAGAAAGCTAATACGTACCGCATTGACTGGATTGTATTTGAAAAAATGATTTCCTTGTACGAATCCCGCTCCTGCTCGTTGTAGCCGCCATGGTGGATCAGCTTCATCTGTTTGAGAACCGTCGACTATGAAGTGCGTAAGCTTTTGTTCCGGGATCCAACAAGGCCTGTGCACACCTTGCCAGACTCTCCAGCTCCAAGCAAGAGCATTTTAATCTCATTCTTGGCCATCATGCGATCCCTCTTAAGCTGGTTCTCAATCTCGTCATTGCCTGCAGAGGCGGTCGTCAAGACGCCCACAAAGGAATACAAGGCGGAAACTCACGAGCTTTGGCCTCATCGTCAACACCGGTGGACTGTACACAACCCATTTGTGCGGCAGAGAATTGAACTGAAAGGAAGACGAGCCGTACTTTAATGAGAAGATCTAACTTCTCATCAAGAGGTTGTGGGTGAGAGTCAAGTGTTGAGGGTCGAGAATTCACCGGACTTTGTCATCAATGTTGAGATACCGGCGCCACGTGCACACATCATTCTCCCGTCAGATTATCTTGATTTCGACATAACAACGCATCAAGTTGTGATCCTATCGCGACCATGTTGCATGGACAAATCTGGGCCGTCTCGTGTACAGCGTCTCCTTTGGCCAGATCCCTTCAGGGACATACATTCTTGCTGCTCAGAGCTTCCGCATCTAAGCATAGTCTGACAATACAGGACATTTATTATAATCTCTTAAGGCGGTCACTGATACCCGCACTCCAACTACAGATGTCTGGATCCCAACAATTCTGTCACGGGGTATTCGTTACACGAACAGTCGGTTTCCAACCGGTCCAGGTAAAACACGCGACAGATAATGGATGAACATTACACAGACCACACGCCTCACATTGATTGATACTGCATCATCGGATGGCTTCAACCCGCCGCTCTCTCCGATACTAGTCTTTGATTAGTTGCCCTACGGATCTCTCCAACACAACCAACAGTAATAATAATCTTCTTAGAAACACATCGTGATAGCGTCGACCTAAGGAACCCTCGTGAAAAAGAAAACCAAGTGGTGGTAAGACCCGACCCGAACGAAAAGGCATCCAACATCCACCCAATCACCATGTCCGATTAAAGACCACCACGTCCTTCTCCGAACCAAGTCCAATTCCAATTCCAGCCACGAGATTTGAGTCATCTTCACACAAACAATCAGCCGGTAGAAAATCATCATTCACGCACAAATTTGTAAATGGAGGAAAAAAACTCCACACTCCACAGACAGACTGCAAATCCACATCACCATCACGACACCGCCGTTCCCTGACCGTCAAACACTCCAAATGTCAAGGCGCCAAAGTCATTTCAATACAATATATATATATAAATATTCTGTGCATCATCCAGAGCCCCGGCCCCGTTTCCCAGATAAATATAAATACACCACACACCACACCAGTGTTCACTTACATAGCCCAATTAAAGACCACCTTCTCCGAAACCAAGTCCAATTCCAATTACAGCAGGATATTAGAGTCATCCTCACACATCATCCACGCACACACTTGTAAACTGAGAAAAAAAAAAGACCACCCTAGACAGACTACAAGTCCACATCACCATCACGACACCGCAGTTCCCTGACTGTCAAACACTCCAAATGTCAAGGCGCCAAATACATTCCTACACAATATGTACATATATATTCTGTACATCATCCAGAGCCCGACCCTATTTCCTAGATAAATATAAATATATCACACCAGTGTTCACTAACATAGACAACCCCAATATATCTCCCCCGCGACAGACAAAAAGAAAGATCATGACAACAAAAATTCATCAATTCGTCAGCACATGAACGAGACAAGAACACATCAAACAAAGTCCCCCCATACGTCGTAAGCTACGCAATCCAGATGGAAATCGTCCAAGAAAAAAACCTACTTCCTAGTGTCCATTCTATACAGCACCAGCAGGCCGACGGCCCCTCCCAATGCCCGTCCTAACACGCACAAGCGTCTCCAACGACGCCCGCCCATTAATCACCAGATCCTCATCCCACTCCACCCGGTCCTTCTCAAACAGCATCACAACCGTCGATCCACCAAACGCAAAATACCCAACCTCCTGCCCCCGATGCACCCGTTCCCCCTCGCTCACCGTCGTCTGTATACTCCCCACCATCATCGCGCCCACACAAACCATCATCACCCGCCCAAACTCCTCGCTCTCAATCGGCACAATCTTTCGCACGTTCTCTCCGTACACATCGAGCGAGCTTCGGATCGCTTGCGGCTGTATTTCATGCACACGTGAGCCTACCACAAAAAAGCGAGGCGGAGAAAACCCACATTGACAGTATAATACTCCCCTGCAACAACCGCCATCTTCCCCACCACACCCTCCACCGGCGAATGGAACCGATGATAATCCTGCGGCGCAAGCCTAAAAATCACCAGTGCGCCGTGGAGGTACCGCTCCGCCTCGTCGCGGTACGCCTCGCCGAGAAGCTTGGGGATGCTAAACTCGCGCCCCTTGATCCACAGCCGCGTCGCCTCGTCGACGCTCGAGAACGTCATCAGGCGGCAGTCTGCTGCGCTCACAAGGCGGTAGGGGTCGTCGGGCGACTCGATCGGGCGCGCAGATGGTTTCAGTTTCCTACTGGGGCGTTACTAGACACAAGTCTGTTTAGAAGTAGACACTTGCCGATAAAAGAATTGGTTAAACGTCTCTGGTGAGCACGAATCAATAGACAGAACAAAGCAAGGAATGAAAGCACCCACTGAACGAGTCCAGCGGGTCGAGAATCTCCTCAACGTTCAATTTATGAAACTCGATAAACGCGGGTATCTCAGCTGCCGACTGAGGCGAGTCGTACTTGACACCCTGCTTGAACGAAAGCGACCTGAGTAGCTTCCGAGCTAAAAAAAAACATCAGAATAACGACCTGCAAACACCATCAGTACACCCGCCTCGTCCGCCTTCCATACGGCTCGTGGCACCCTACCAAAAAAAGTCAACAACAAAAACATGCTTTAAAACGTGATACTTACCTTGTACAACAACCTGATCCCAAGCCTCACATAGACCTGCATCTTCTCCTCTTCCAACTGGCCCGTCATCCTATTCTGCACGATAATATTCGCCGAATTCTACACACACCTCGCTCAGTCCACCCACACCAACACAAGAAACCGAGACACTCACCGCGCCAAGCTTATAATCACCCCCACCAACTTTCGTGATAATCTTCGTATACCACTTCCTCTGCGCCTGACTCGCTGTGACATACTCGCCGACGACAATCCTGCCAATCTTCGCCCAGTCCGTGCTCGCACACACAGCCATATGCGTAATGATATCCATCTCTGCCTTGTCGCTCAGCCTCGACCGATGACAGATCGGGCAGCTCTTCACATTGATCACCCTCTCCACTACGTCGTCCTCACCCGACACCGACGCAGGATCAGAGGACGACGGCGTGAGCACGGGGCCCTTGCGACGGCGGAAGCGGCTCCGCTTCATCTTCGTCTGGGCAGGAGCAGCACCCGCCATTACGCCAACCTGCGCCTTTGGTGGCATCAGCCCCTGCGCGCCATCTACAGACGGCGTATTCAGCGACGACGCCGACACCGGCATGGCGCCCTCACCCGCATCGTCGCTCGAATACGCAGACGACGAGTAGCTCCCTGGCGTACTCTCCTGTTCCGCTGCGCTGCCAAAATCCATATTGCTGAGATCAAGCCCCAGCGGCGAGTCACCGGCGTCCTTGCCTGGGATCAGCGCCGCAGGCGTCTGATTCGAACTCGCACTCGTATCAAGTCCTTGGTCGTTGACTCTCCTGCGTTCCTGCTCGGGGCGCCCAAGCACAGCCTCGAGGCTCTTGATGGCCTCTTCAACGGTGAGCTCGTCGACGTGCGGCTTCTTCCCGCGTTCAAACCAAAATGCGTCAACAGTGTCGTGTGTGAGTGTAGAGCCGA
>QLON01003408.1:0-10681 GCA_003313675.1 Termitomyces heimii
ATCCTGAATAAACCTCCAGTAGAAGTTGGTGAAACCCAAAAAAGCCTAGACCTCCTTCTTGTTCTTAGGCTCTGGCTACTCTACCACATCAGCCACCTTGACTGGGTCCATTTCAGCCATTCTATGAGAGATGATCAGTTCAAGTGTTGAAATTACCTGATGGATGCATTTCACTATCCACTATGATCATCATTCCACTCCAAGTTCAATCTATCACATGTATTCTCCATGTGATTATACTCTATCACATGTATTCTCCATGTGATTATACTCTATCACATGTATCTACATGTGATTATTATTCTATCACATGTATCTACATGTGATTATTATTCTATCACATGTATCTACATGTGATTATTATTCTATTACATGTATCCACATGTGATTATTCTTTATTCACATGTACATAGTTTTCTAGCAGTATATAAACTGTAGATACATCACCTGAAGTCCTCATTCTTTCTGACATTGGACTTCAGGTTAGTAGTACTTGACTTTGTTCAATATATTCTTTCTGACTTTGGACTTCAGCTTTGGTGACAGTTTCTGTCCCCTGTACTTTGCCTGTCTTCAACACCAAGATATTTAACCTTAGTCTACTCAAACTCACACTTCTCTGGCTTAAGATAGAGCTGATGTTGGCAAAGACATTTCAGTATAATGTGTGTAATCCAATGATGCTCCTTTAGAGTCTTAGTATAGATGAGGATATCATCAAGATGTACATATATGACACTTTCCACTATGAGGTCTCGGAAAATGTCATTCATCATGGTCTGGAAGGTGGCTGGGCTATTAGTAAGGCCAAAAAACATTATCAGAGGTTCAAAGAGTCCACAATTTGTTCAGAATGCTGCCTTTCACTCATCACCTTTCTTGATGCACACATTGTTGTAGCCCCAGCAGACATCCAACTTGGTGAAATAGCATGCACCTCAGAGGTTATTAATAAGCTCTGAAATGAGTGGTAAGGAATAGCAATTCTTCACAGTTATTGCATTCAAGACTTGGTAGTCCTGAACCAGATGTAGAGATCCATTCTTCTTCTTAATGAAGAAGACTGGAGAGGCCATGGGAGACTTTGAAGGATGGATGTGACCAGAATCTAAATTCTCTTGCAAAAAGGCATCAAGCTCATCCTATTCTCTAGGAGAGAGGGGATAGACCTTGCAGCTAGAGGGCTCAGCATTGAGTGTGAGCTCGATTGCATGGTCCCACTGTTTATGCTCTAATAGGGAGTCAAATGATGCCTTAAAGAAAATATCTTGCAGGTGATGAGAAACTGCATCTTAGAACAACTTAGGAGCAGAGTTAGCAGCAAATGCCTGAGCTAATTGCTGGGAAGTGGGTTGGCTAGCTCTAATCTCTGCTACTATTGGTGGAGGTTGTAAGATAGTCACATAAATCCTATCACCTGTCTTAATAGCCTTGTTTGGAGACTTAGGGTCAGGAGTGCACCCAAATTCACCTTCACATCCCTCTTCCATCTGAGCTTCACTCACCACACCTTGAATATTCTCATAGAGGGCCTCTCTATAAAGGAATGCCAAGGGAGGAGGATCCAGCAGGTTAAGATCAGTAAAGGGAAGGTATCCCACTTGGCAAGCCTGTACTACAGCATGCTCATGGGCTGATACTCTGCACTCCTTCCTAGCTTCCTGGACACATGTGGAACAGTGTCGAGGGCAGCGGCTCATGCTCACCTTACCCTTGGCCTAGTCAATCTCTGAATTATGGTCATGCAGCCAGGAGAATCCAAGTATTATGTCCTGCTTTTCTAAGCTGGTAACTGCAAAAATGGCATGCTTGGAGTGGGTTTGATAATAAAGAACTAAATCTACTACTAAGTGAATGGATCTAGCTTCATTGAGTGTACCATCAATGTTGTAGACTGGAATAGGGTGAGAGAGCGGCCAGGTAGTGAGTTGATGTTGTTCCACATAGTTGGTGTCTAGAAAGAGCCCAGTAGCACCACTGTCCAAAAGGGCTACAACACTCTGAGTCTGCTGAGTAGATATCTGTTATCTCAATCTTTACACTTAGATGCAAAGAGTTGGGAGAGGGAGTGGAGGCAACAATATAGTGATGAGGGAGGTGTTGTTCCTAAGCTGGAACATAAGGGCATCAAGCAGGAGGAGAAGAAAAGGAGATCTGGGCTGAGGCCTTAACCAAGGGGGTACTTTGTATGTCAGAGGTAGTGCTTATGGTTTTAGTCAAGGAATCATGAACAGGAAGCAATATATTGGATGATTCTATAAATAGACATGCAAACCAGTTAGCACCAAGCAGTGGAGGCATATAACTCATCTGTTGCTCTACTGAAAACCCTCTCTAGCAGGACCAACAGACTCTTCTAATGGTTCTGCTACAGCCTCCTCAAAACTTGAGAACTCATCTAGAGGTTCTGGTATAGGCTATATATTAGGAGAAGGGTTTCTCTGGGCATCTCTAGCAGCCAAAAGCTGGAGAAGGAGCTCTTCCTGCTCTAAGGCTGAAAAGTAGCACACCTCCAACCCCTGAGGGCAATATCAAGCAAAGTGGCCAGGCTTTCTATAGTGGTGGCAGAGGAGAGAAAGTGATGAGTATTGACAAGAGGCATCAATATCCATTAGGACTTCAAGAGAAAGTGAATGTACTGTAGGCACCTGAGTAGGAAGTGGAGCATGGAAGAGAAAGGGAGGCTGAAGAGGAGAATGAACAGAGGGAGAGGCATAGAAGGTAGAATGAGGAGCAGTTCCATAGTGGAGCTCACATCATAACTCCATAAGCTGCCACTGATCATGTACTACTTAATACCAAGACTCAATACTTGTGTCATTTGGTTGTCCCTCAGCTATGCTGTTGATATGGTCCATGAGAGAGGGAAAAAGGCCATCTCAAAAAGTGAGACAGAGCTAAAGACTATCAGAATAGGAGGCTTGTTCAGCTAGAGCTCTAAAACAGTTAATATACTTGTCTAAGATTTGCTTTTCCTATCCATATTAATGAGGATCTCGAAAAGTAAGGGCTGCTACCTTAGCAGAGTTCAAGGGAAAAAACTCTGTCCAAAACTCCTTTTTAAACTGACCCCAACTTCCAAAATTCTCTACTTCTCCAGGGTGTCAAAAAACTTGTAATGCATATATTGAAGCTCACCTAGACTTTATATAAGAGAGAACCCAGGCAATCTTAAGAGCATCAAAGGGGAAGGCTTCACCACTGAGCTAGATATAGGTGATACAAAGCTGCAGGAAATACTCACTCATGGCTCGATTACTATTGAATGTGTTTAGGAGTGCTGAGCAAGGAATATTAGCATAAGCTGGGGAGGAAGCCCCAAGGTGAGGGGCTGGGGGTGTGTCAGCCCTAACTGGAAGTGTCTGGAGAAGAGCAGGAGTGAGAGGAAGGCACTCTAAGAGAGCCTGGAGGGGATGGGAGATGGTGTCTGTAGCTTGATGTAATCTAGCACGTTCAGTAGTGTGGAGGGTGAGGGAAGCTTGAATAGTCTGCACCTGAGTCTCCAGAGCAAGCAAGCAACCCCAGGCATCATTCTGAGGGGCAGAAGCATCCAAGGGAGTGTCTGAGGGAGCTAGTTGGGTCATAGAAGCAACAGAGGAGTAGGGGGTAATCCAGTGGAGGAGAGACCTAAAGAGGCAAGAGAGGGCTCAAGCAGGCTGAAGGAGGCTCCCAGATTGAAATGTAGAGACTTGTTCTGCTGTAAGGGCAACCTCTGGAGGCTATAGCTCAGTCACATAGCTGGCAGAGGGAGATCCAAAGTGTATTAGAATATGTACTGACAATATTATAATAACTACTCACCTAGTAGAGGGAGATCCAAAAAGAATAAGTCTGGGGATTCCCTATGCCAGGTTGGACACTTCTGAGGCTTCTGAAGTGTGGGAAACAACTGTACAGTACAACAAAACCTTAAAAACTCAAAAATTGATTAACCAAACAATAGTGCAAACAAGGCAGGAAAACTCCAGACTTTAGAAGTTAGAAAGGCAAACTCTGGCTTATATAAGCAGCCTGGAAGCAGTACTGGAGAGTCCACACTTGTCTGGATGATAGCTAAAGAACTAGAGCACCTTAAAGGTTGAAAATAGTGTTAATAGATAGTATTAAGAAAGTAGAAACAACATTATGAAAGAAGATAAAAGAAGTAAAAAAATGAATGAAAGGAGAGTGAAGGAATAAGAAGTGAAAGAAGAAAGAAAAGAAGGGAATGAAGAGTTCCCTGACAATTATGCAGAAAACTCAGTTATTTTATATAAGACTCCTTCAAATAAAGTACTCTAAAATGTACTGTCTAAATTATTAATGGCAATGAGTTTAAGTTTTAATATGCAGAAAACAAAGCAGTAATTAGTGGACCCCAAAGATGTGCTGAATTATAAGTATTAACTTTAAAGTCATTGCATTAGATACCTATTTATATGCTTTAATACTTATACTAAATAGCTACACAGTACATCTCTTTTTTCAAGCTTCTCAGCTCTTTTTTTTCTACATCTCTTTACTCCCAAACTTTAATCTAGTTCTAACACTAATTAATAATGGTGCTACTAACAATTTTATTGATAAAGCCTGGGCTTTAGATGCAGGACTCTTCTTTATATAACTTCCAAACCTTATTTAGCTCTGCCTTTTTGATAGTGAAGCCTTCTCTACAAAGAACATCATTTATTATTCCTATATTCTATCAATCTTCAAGGACAGAACTTGCAAGAAATTTTAGATATTAATGACAAAGTTATGTAAGAGTCTTCCTTATCATCTTAGAACTTCTCTGGCTCTACAACATAAACCTTAAAATCAACTGACACCACCTCAAAATAATCCTTAGTTAGAACTCTTTTTTCTCACTACTTTTAATTGACTTCCACATTTCTAATTCTAAGGTATCACTTAATACCTCAAAAGAGCTTTGTTAATTATTAAAAGGCTGCACTTTAACTTTACTAGATTATTTATCATTAATGTTACTTTTTAGTTTATTAATGAGACTCACTCCACTCTTATTAATAGTGGCACCACTAGAACATTCATTAGTTATAACCTAGCATTGCTAGGCAAGGTTCTAGACAAGCTTATTAAAATTCAACTTATTAATAATCAACTCACCTTTTTTAAACTAATTATATAGCATTATAAAAACAAATTCATACTTGCAAATAGATTAAGTTTCCCTGTTGATCTATATTTGACTCAGCCACATCTTATTACTTTCATTGCTTTAAGACTGCTCTAGCTCTATATAGTAAATTCCAATATTGATTAAATAAAAATAAGCATGAAGTTTGATATTAGAGAGGCATGATTAGCTGTTGTAATCTTTCTTAGGTTATAGCATAACTCAACCATTAAGAATGAGCCCAACAAGAACTTATTATAACTATCTACAATCTGAAATGACTCTATTTTTCTTTTTTGAAACCAAGAAAAAGAGAGTGAAAATATCATCACAGCTACTTTTAAAACTCTGCTTAGGCATCAGCTCATTTTACTTAACATCTCTTAAAATAGGTACAAGGGCCACCTATAACCCTAATCAAAGTTTCTTGGCTTACTTTTATTTCTAACAAGCCTTAAATAATTAGACATTGTGCCTAATAAGCTTAATATCCATTCATTGGTACTATGCTATTTATTCAATTTATTTAATTGGAATCTGAAGCTACACATTATTTTCACTCTTGCTAAAAAACATCTTCAATTTAAATAGGTAGCAACAGAAGTTAAGATAGAAGAATAAATTCTATAAGAAGTTATTTTTCTTAAATATTATAAATTTGTCAATATTTTCTCCAAAGGCAGTACTAAAGAACTATTCTTTTATTGCCACTATAATTACTAAATCAGGCTAGAGGACAGTAAAATCCCATCTTTCAAAAAAATCTATAATATATTCAAAGTAAAACTCCAAGTGCTAAAGGAATACCTTAATAATATATTTAAAAAAGTTTATACAATCCTCTACATCTTCTACAGATGCTCCAGTCCTTTTTGCCAAGAAGAAGAACAGCTTTTTATGACTCTGCATCAATTACTGAGGATTGAACTAAATCATTAGAAAAAATTGCTACTTTTTTTCCCTCATTGGTAACTTTATCAATTGCTGTCACAATCTTACTACACTCTTTTAAGCATAACTACATCCCTTTTTGCCAAGAAGAAGAACAGCTTTTTATGACTCTGCATCAATTACTGAGGATTGAACTAAATCATTAGAAAAAATTGCTACTTTTTTTCCCTCATTGGTAACTTTATCAATTGCTGTCACAATCTTACTACACTCTTTTAAGCATAACTACATCAATTCCCACCTCTCTTCTTTTATAATATTTAACCACTATTGATTTAATTACTAGGCTTTCTTAAAGCTGCTGCTCCTCAATAATTCAACTATGCTTAGCTTCTTTAGCAAGGCTAGATTACTCTTAATACCAGATAAATACCACTCCACAAAATAGCTCTACAGCTTTTAACTCTCATATAATCATCTTACTACCTAATTGCACTAAGGCTTAATTTTCTTTAATGCATAATCACTCTCAGAGTCTGAGACATTCTGCAGATATTTAAAAAGTAGCCTTGTAGCTAGTACAAGAGTCTTAATATTTGCTTGCCCACATATCTTTAGGTTTTTTACTCATTTTTCTTCTCCTTTTTATCATTACTCTTTCAATCTTATTTTATTTTCTTTTTAATCTATCTCATCTTTCTGCAAGTTCCTTCTCATTTTTGCCTTATCTTATCCATTGTATCTAAAATAGCATTGGGATATAAGTAAAAAACAGTATTTATCAGATTCACTAATTTAGAAGCTCATTTTATTAAGTAAAAACCTACTAATTGAGCTTTATCAAAGAAAGAAATTTATATAAAATAAGAGAGTAGGTGCCAAAGATAGATGCTAGGATTTTAAATACAGAAAAGGAGAATGGAGCTAGAAAATAATAAGTAGAAGGAGAATTAAAAATGAAAGAAGAAGACTGGAGGAGAAGAGATAGAAATAAGTAGTATAAAAGAAAAAAAAAAGAATATAGAGTTAAAATAAAGAAGAAAAAAATAAAAATAAAGTAAAAAAAAATAAAAAGAAAGGAAATAGAGACTAAGACAGATGAAGAAAGGAAAGAAATAGAGTCAGAGAAAATAAGATTGAGTAGTGATGCAAAATTAAGTTATTTGGATTAGTCTGAATTGAGGCAATTATAACTGAACTAGCTTTCATTAAGTTCTAGGGCTAAATTACACTTTACAAAGTACTTTAATAAAATATAATAGTGGATAATAGAGTTTATTAGCTTTCAGTCAATGCAACCTTAGTTATATCAAAAGAAGGTTCAAAAAGCATATTAAACTAATGACTTGAAGTATACTATTATTTTGGGCCTAAAATATCTACTTCTTGGAGATTCTAAGCATAGGCAATTAGCAACCTGCTAAATGTCACAGAATCTCCCTCTATTTATGTTATTTCTCCTTTCTGTGATGCATGATATTCTTTAGTTATTCTAGGCCATTTTCCAGCTATTGAACTTTTATTTTCTTGGCCAAAGAGAGAGTGTTTTAATGTTTTTGGTGCTTTAATTCTATAAATTATCAAAATCTCCTTCAATTCTTTACCAAATGCTATCAAACCTTTTTTATCAGGTGTGGATTGATTAGATCTTTTTAACAATACTAAACACAATAGGATTTGGTAGCTGTTCTATCAAGATATAAGCATTTTACTAAAGCCTATTCAATTTTCCTCAATATCTAAATTTAGCTTTCCCCATCCATTCACTAATCCCTCTATTAGTTTGTCATAGAATGTCTTTAGACAACTTCCATTGTGTGTGGAATGATTAGGCAATTAAAATAATACTCAATATATAGAAGTCCACATATATTTCTCTTAAGATATACTCATTTTATTATCAAGGTGTGATGCTTTTCTTAAAATAAGTTACCTGACTTTGGAAACCTAAGCATAGTCATATGATTATAGTCACATAATTGATTTAGATGTGCATTAGATCAAAATACTAATAAGCTGATTTTTTAATATATAAGCTACTAATAAGGCTAATTTAACATGATCTAGAGAGGGCTTTTTAAAGCAGTTCTGGCTATGTTATTTGCCTATAGTTTTCAGTAGAAGTCTGTTTTATTCAAAATTTTTAATAATTAATAGCTTTGTCTTATCTTATTATTGAGATAGATATATTAGTAAATAAAGTAAAAATGAGAGAAATAAGAGAATTAATGGAAATGGAGAAGAAAGAAGATGAATCAGAATTAATTGGAAAGTCAAAGTTGAGTTAAGTCAAGTAGAAATTGAGCAAAATGGAATGGAGACTTGATGAAACTAAAATTGGATTGGGCAAAAGTGAGGTGTGTGGTTGCCCAGAGTTAATTCAGGCACTAGATCTCTATCATAATCCTTAATCTCCCTATCTTATCTCTTTGACCAATTCTGCTTTGTCTTCATCTTTGGCCTCTGGCCCCTTTGTCTCTCTTACTTATAAACTCGCGAGTGCAGCCCGACTTCCCGTGTTGCTGAAAGAGCAAACAGGATGTTGTCAAAAGACATTACTGCTATGCTAAATGAGTCAGGTTTACCAGCCTCATTCTGGGCACACTGCTTATATGCTCAGATTCACATTTTGAATTGGATTCCAACAGCATTACAATCAATTACTCCTTATGAGAGGTGGCATAAGCACAAACCAGATGTTTCTCATCTCAGAGTTTGGGGATGTAGAGCATATGTTTATATACAAAGGGATAAGCACAAATCTCTGCAATCTCACATGGAGAAATGCATCTTTATTGGTTATCCACCTGGTTATAAAGCATGGTTGTTTTATAATCCTGAAACCAAAAAGACTGTAATTTCTAAGAGAGCAGAGTTTGATGAGCGCTCCTTCCCTGGTTTGCGCTTAACCAGGCCAGTAATACCTTCTACACCTCCTCTACCACCTGTGGATCTCAAAGTGACTGAGTTACCTGCTCTTGAAAATGAGGGGAGTGAACCATTGCTTTTCCAAGTGCCAGTAACACCTTCTACACCTCCACTACATCCACTACCTCCACTATCTCCATTACATTCTATAACACCACCACTAGCTCCTAGACCACTTGATCATGAATTAAGCCCTCAGTCAGCTGCTCCAGTACTCAGACCACGTCCAAATCGACTCAGACATCACCCAGCACAACCACCTGCACAACCACCAGCACAACCACCTGCTCCTCCATTACCTCCACTTGCTTTAAGACACTCTAAGCACAATGTACAGCCTTCCAGAGACTGATGGGTGGTGAAACATCAAGAACCTGTTGTCCAAGACAGTTCTGATGAAGAGGAGCAAGTGCAAGGTGAATTGGAATTGGGGTCTGATCTTGAACAAGAACCAGAACCAGAACAACTTGATCCTGGTTTTGAAGATGTTCAGTTTGCTGGAATGGCTAGCGCTTCAGATTCTAGAACATTCAAACAAGCTATGAAATCTGAGGATGCTGACAAGTGGTATCAGGCAGCAGTTGATGAATATGTTTCATTAGTTGCTAATGGGACTTGGGAGGAGTGTGACTTGCCTAAAGGCAAGAAAGCTATTGGTAGTGGATGGGTATTTCGCATTAAGCGCAATGCAAATGGTTCAATTGAGAGGTTTAAAGCTAGACTTGTTGCAAAGGGCTATGCACAATGCCCTAGCATTGACTACAATGAAGTTTTTGCACCAACATTTTGTCCTGCCTCTCTGCGCCTTATTCTTGCTATTGCTGGCATTGAAGACATAGAATTGCACTCAGTAGATGTCACTTCTGCTTTCCCCAATGGTGATTTAGATGAAGATATTTATATGCTTCAACCAGAAGGGTTTCAGAATGGAAAGAAGGTGCTCAAGCTCAAAAAGTCACTTTATGGCTTAAAGCAAGCAGGCAGACAGTGGAATAAGAAGCTACATGCAATACTATCATCAATGGGCTTTAAAAGACTTGAATCTGACTGCTCTATCTATCTTTATGTCAGAGGAGAAGTCAAGATCATTGTACCCATTTATATTGATGATATTACACTTGCTTCAAAGTCCACTGCTGCACTTGACACTGCTGTCAAAGACCTTCAAAGGCACTTCAAAATCCGTGATTTGGGCCCTTCTCACTTCCTCCTGGGTGTTCAGATATACAGAGACCACTCAAAGCGCTCTATTTCACTCTCACAACATCAATACATTGTTGACATGTTGGAGCGCTATAAAATGAGTGATTGCAATCCTGTATCTACCCCAATGTCACCTGGTCTCAAGCTCTCTAAAGCCATGGCACCTCAAAGTGAAGCAGAAGTAGAGGAAATGCAGAATATACCCTATCTAAATGCAGTTGGTTCATTGCAGTATTTGGCTACTATGACAAGACCAGATATTGCATATGCAGTGTCATGCTTGAGACGCTTTAATTCTTCTCCAGGACCTAAGCATTGGGCAGCTGTTAAGCACTTACTGCGCTATTGCAAAGGCACCATAGATTACAAGCTTCACTACAATGCTGATCCTGGCATACAACCTTTCACTACATTTTGTAATTCTTCACATGGAGATTGCCCAGATACTGGATGCTCTACTGGTGGATATTTGACTAGAATTGGTGGTGGAGCTATTGAATGGAGCAGCAAGCTTCAATCAGTTGTGACATTGTCTACAACTGA
>QLON01003416.1:0-15282 GCA_003313675.1 Termitomyces heimii
AAAAGTGGAGACGGTGGGTATATCGCAGTAGGCGTAAATATACATATCTATATTACAACACGAAAAAACGCTACATGTGACAACGAGAATGGGTGTGATAGACCTAAGAATGACAAGTAACAACCACGCAGTAAGCAACAGTCATGCCTGCATCTAGTCACTTGAAAATCAAAAGATTAAAAAAAAAAAGCAAGAATCCTCTCATATCGACATTCGCTCGTCTGCAACGGGCGTCGAAACAGGTTTCAAATGAAACGCCGGACGCAGTGCTGTGGAAACCTTTGAATCACTAAACGATCGACTATAAGGTGCCGACGGGCTGTACGTATATGCGCGCAACAGCGGCGGTGAAGGTGACGCAGACGAAAGATTCCCCGGGTGACCCGAGCGCACGTGTGACTGCGAATACCGACTCGAGGAAGAAGGGCGCGAGCCAAAACGATCCTTGTCATGGCAACTCCGGCTCTGTGCCTCCCAGTGCTGTCTAGATGTCATGTTGACAGGGGACGCATCTTCTTGCGATGAATCCAGTTCATCTTCCTCGTCATCAGATACGTCCGAGTCATGTTCCATCGATTGGCTAGCGATGGGGGGATGCATGAATGGGCTGCTTGTCTGCATTGCCTCGGTGCGGGAATCTCCGGGGATGAAAACGAGGTCGTTGGACGACCCTCGTTTTCGCCGGCGGCGGTTATCAACGGCTTGAGGTCGAGGCGCCGCTGGCGTCGTGTGATTTCGATAGTGTCGGCGCATATTGGAGTTCACGTTGAACTCGCGCGCACAGTTAGGCCAAGGACACCGAAAGGCTAGAACGTCACGGGTGTCAAATAAATTATAGCAAGTACAACGGGACGCGGCTTACGAGTAGCACCAGTATGTGTATTGACATGGATTCGAAGGCTACTGGGCCTATTGAAGCGTTTGGAGCATGTCGGGCAGACATGTTTCTTTCCATTGTGAGAACCAGAGAGATCACCATCGCTAGCGAAATCAGGGTCATCAGGCGAGCGACCACGACCGGATGGAGAACTCGCAGGTGGGCCCGCAGGAAAGGAGATGATGCCAGCAGAGTAACCATCATGAGGAGAGGTCATGGCACTTGCGTAATCGGCTTCGTGTGCAGAGGTGATCAAACTGCTGCGGATAGGGCCAAGTTGGCCGATGCCTCGCGTCATAGCGTCGTGGCTGACTGCGTGGTCCGACACGGAGACTCTGAAGACGGATCCACCTAGCATCTCACCATGAGGCGGGTGAGCAAAGCTTGTCGAGCTGGCTCCTCGGTTTGGAAAAGTCACGCTCGAAGCAATGTGCTGAAGCGACGAACTAGCTGGATCAGAGCGCAGCACATCAAAGGAAAAGACCGAAGGAGGTGAGCGAGGACCGCTTTCACGCTGTGTTTGTTGTCTCGAGGAAGTCGATGGACGGCCTTCCTTGGTGACAAAGACAGGAGACGTAGGTAGTTGTGAGCTAGCAGTGTGTGGAGTGTGACGCTGCAGAGTGGAGAGCAACAAAGGTCCTGGCACAGCATTCACCCGTTGAGAAGATGTCTGCGGTAGCTATGAATATAGAGACTTGGCCGGCCAAGGGGAAGAATGGACATACTGAGTCTCGACGATGGGTTACTGGGAAATTGGTGTGGCAAGTTTCCCTTGGAAGATGTTCTAAAGTCATCAGTCTAATGTCAGGAAAACTACTCATGTTTGCATACCAGGAAATATTTCGCGGATGCTGGGTAGGACGACGGCACGTTCATGGTGGATGGGCGACATCGAAGTCACTTTATCGAACTGGACAGGGAATCCCGGCAGACTTGTTATTTATGAGCAACTACCGAGCGATCAACGTTGGAAATAAAGGTAATTAGTATGTGTCCGAGGGTTTAGCGCCGGGGAAAAGGGGGAAAGGTTTAGTCAAGATGTTTAGTGGATAGACTGCCTTCTTGAACGCTCTGGGGTGGCCAAAAGGAGAATTCCGAGAAAGTCCATGGTGAAAAGAAGGATCGAAATGGGTGATCTGATGCATTAGAGGCACGGCAATGAGAATATCGGCAAACACAATTCCGAAAAAGGATTAAATGGAGGGATTGGCGCTGAGCCCGATCCTGATTAGCCGTTCCAGTGTCTTGACTCATTTGGTAAGGTGTCGATTTGCCGCTCAATACAAGCTATAATGACCGCCTCTTTGGCTGCTCCATTACATACTCAATCCACAATTACCACCCATACAAATTCCGAGGACCACCGTTGAGCCGCAAAGTTAGATGGGTCATTGATTCCAGCTGCAGATTGCCGTCTGTGACATTGTCCGGTTGTCCTCCAGTGCCCTCAAACGAATCGATGACAATCAAGGCGTGGATCTCCACGCAAACTACGTTCTTCTGACCATGGTCCGACCAGACAAGTTCTCGTGGGAAAAAGGTACCGGATACATAAATACGACGATCTTGCGATTGTGATTGTCACCCTGCGAAGCCCATGACACACGGACATGGGGATGGCTGAGCAAGGGATCTGCACACCATCAGGCATCTTTTCCTTTTCTGCAAATCTTCCCCAATCGAGGCTAGTCAGTTTCCGTCGCTCTATGAGCCATTCTAGAAAAGCCCTCCACGCGGATCGGTGCAAGGCCGAACCCGACACTGCTGCATCCCGCTCACCATTGTGGATCTATCTGCTGCTGGTTTTGCGCACATGTGCTACTTTTGACTCGCCGAAGTCAAAGTTTGAGCCAATTTCGGTTTCTTAGATGTTCCCCGCAAACTTCTAATTACCAAACTGCCGATCACGTCGCCGGGCGGTGTCAACCGGTGTTTTAAACCTGCAAGCTTGCCTTGAGACAGAATACTTTCGGCGGACGAAGATCTGCAAAACGGCTGCGCAGTAGCCCTGCAGTCGGCCAGGGCAAGACGATTAAGGCGTTCAATTCCCGTTTCCCGGACTGTGCTTCTTCATATGAGTCGCAACCGTAGTCCTGGCATGGTAATGCTGCAGTCACCCAAGAAGAGGAAGATTGGGTGGCAAGTCCCTGGACTACGCGGAGGTGGCCTAGACCCCTTTGCCCTCGTCCTTTGAACCTTATATGTGGCGCGTGCTAACTTTGAAGAACAAAAGCATCGCCAAAAGCGATGGACCGTTGCTGCCGCTCCTAGGCGTTCTACCTCGAGACCCATAAAGTTTTTGCCTACAAGTGCCGTTCCGATAGTGAAAGCTTTTTACCTCGTGTGCTTACACGCTTATACCTGACCCACTTGTGTCCATACATGTGTTGTCACTTACACGATAACAAGGCTTCCAAAATGAATCCATATCAAGGACTAAATCAACCACACAACGGACGTGTAGATGCGCCGTCATTGATCGCTTATTTTCCATTTATTGATTCACGACCACTTCATCTTGAATAGAGAGGTTCTTGGGTCAGTTTCATCTATCCAAGTTTCTATACATGAAAACTATTAATATTCGAGACTTCTGCGGTAGCACCGAGCAACGCCTGTATGTGTACTGCAGACTTGAATATCACATCAATAAGCGAAGCAGAAATTGCCGACTGATGCTTCCGACGTCGGTGGCACACGCAGAGTGGAACCTACTTCGGGTGCAACAAGGGGCTGTCAGCGCGCCCGTGCTACCCTTACAACAAAGAAGATTCGTTCGTGGAACTGCGCATCGAAAAAATTCCCGAAAAAACTGTGATGAGATCATTACGAAAATGGTACTTGATGATTTGATTGTCATTTCGAAAAGGTCTAACGAAATTTGAGCCATCCGTGATCACATTAATTATAACTGGACTGTGCATAAAACGACGACGTCAATGCTTTCTCATACACATCACAAGTCACTATAGTCTAGAGAACATCCACAATCAATGCAGGAGAAGTTTCGGCTGGTGATTGAACATTTCAGGAATATATTAATTCTGCCGTTGATGGATCATGGGCCGGATAGTAGAATAATGGCCTAGATCCGTGGTAAGCGTGTTGATTCTATATACAAATGCATACCATACATTAGTTTCAAACGATGATTGGACGAGCCCAGGAGACATGTCTATTGGTTGGTACTATCATATTGTAAACTTTATGGGCTGTGTGAACACCTCACCGTTGCAAGAGGGGCCTTGGATATACAACATGCACGACTTGGCTTCGACCAGACGGCACCGAGCAACTGTCCAACTCTCTCGGAAAGATTATCATTACGTGTGTGATTCTTTACATACAGAATTCCGCAGCTAACGTCTACGACGTGTTTCCCTTCTGTTTATCTCCACGGGAGGTCACTAATTTCGTCCCCTTATCCGTATTTCTATCGGTTTCTCTCACATCTCACGGATTTTTCTACATTTGGCGCAGTCGAAAAGAAAGAAACGTTTCTCCGTCTCAAGCTTTGTAAGACGAGACCCAGCGAAAACACCTATGCTCATTATAGATCGTTACGAGCGAACCTATTGAACGCCACCGATAATGCCGATACATTCACAGTTGTTCCTCGGCAGAACAGCTCGGCCACGAGTTCTGCATAACTAGGTGGCATCAATGTGAATTCAGAGTTGATACATTTTTCCAGTACTGGTTCTGGCGGCTGTCCTGTGTCACAAGTGGCGGAACGTGGGTGTGTCGGTTCAGAGTCTGCGTTGACGTGAGATTTGTCAGACCCCTAGGATTGGATTACACGCTGAGATAGTTGGCTAGATGAACTCCACAGAAAGCGCTCAAATACCTTGATTTTCTCGACTGACCTTGCAGCCTCCCCACTCCAGGCGCTCAACATTGCCTCGCAAAGAGTCGTGGCGATGCATTCGACATGATGGCATGCGACAAAGTCGCGCTCCACCAATTCCATCACGGCCGTTGTGAGAGAACATTGGAGCACCGAACAGAACTCAAGATAATCAAAGGAGACAGATTTTTTTTCATGGCAACTTCCTTACCTGGCTCGTCCATAGATCGCATGTTCTTTCGCATACCATCCCAGAAGGTTGCATTTCGCGCGCTCAATCTGTCCTTCATATGACACTGTTTTTCAATTCCATTGCTGTCCAGTTCAACCTCTTTTGATGTCACGCCTAGCACGCCACATCTGACAGCAGGAAGTAAGCACCCTGTCGGGAGACTCACTGTCACTGGCCCCACTCCATCAATCATTGGCGCCTGATTCCATATTGCCTAGACCATAAACATAAAGCTGAGCTATTCGTCTGTCATTTCCTTCAGGTCTTGAGCTCATCGAGATAGGGGTTCACTATATGCGCTTCTACTCCACATGGTGACTTAGTGATCTTTATCCTTCTGTAGCATGGCGCGGTGACGGGGAACCGTTCCTTCCGACGACCCAGCATATTTGCAAGATTGTTCCTGATCTTCATTCTATGTCATGTCGGGGATTACCGGAAGCTCGGTTTGCCAATTGTATTCAACGCCTGAAGGCACCTGGACGTCCAAATTCGACACCGTGGATTCTGGTGGGCGTCATTGGAGCGTCATGCGGTAGAGTCGTGTGAAAATAGATCAATCTGTCAGGTAACGATTGCTTTCGGCAAGATTCGTGGACCGGTTATGTTCTAATTCAGTCTTGCACGTACACGTTGTCACGACAGGCATGGCCGTTCTACGGCAGCTCCGCAGACGACTTCAATCGAAATCGTTGAACAAACATCGAATAGAAGTCTTCTGACCATCTGCAGAAAGTATACGTACTTGTTTTCACGGCTATCGCCGGCCGAAAGCACGAAGTCCAGATTTTTACTTCTATCCGACCCAAACGTTTATTTTCTGAGTGCAATCTCTACGTCCTTCTTGCACTCCAGGAGCTGAACCATACATAGGCCAATTGTACTTGCTCCGCTTGGTACCTATAACATACCCATACCAATACTCAATTCGTTTCAGTATAAACTCTTTTTTGTACTTACTGCTCGCTTACCCAATGTTTGGAACGAACCACCTTCACGGCGAGCGAGCGGATCAAAACTTTTTTTACTCCGTAACTCCTACTGTAAATCACTGGTGTGGAGCTGGTCCGATCGACTCATTGTCAGCACTTGGCACTGTAGGACCTATTTGACTTTGAGCATAGGTGCATCATCCCAATCCCCCAAAGAAAGAATAAAACAATGTGACAGACCACTGAAAAACAGTGTTATTGCTTCCTCTTTTTCATTCTTCAATATCTTTACTTCTCCACTGTCCTGTTTTGTTCGCTTTCACCTTTCTTTTTTCCTTATCAGTCTTTCATAAAGATGCAACTTTCGCCTCGTCCGACGATTACACAAAGTGCTCGATTAATCTCCTGCCACACAAAAAGCATCAGGACTCGAAACTTGTTGTCGCTCATGATGGACCAAATTGACCATGCTCACATATGTTCAAAGAGCCATTCTGTCTCTTAAGCTCGCTTTCTGTACGACAATTAATGTGAAAATCCAAAACGCATTATTGGCCCGATTGGGCAAATGAATGATTAAGACTGAACGTCCAGTTTGTTATAGAGCTGGCGAGATCATAAGATGTGGGCTCATTGAATTCCCACAAATGGAGCCTAAGGTGTATTAGTGTTTAATTCTAACTGAGGAAAGGGTAGCATGGCAAAACCCACGTTATGAGCTTTTTCCTATTTGTATCCACCGTGTGGCGACCCGCCTTCGTCCAAATGGAGTTCATGTACACTACGACTGACACCCGAAACACGTTCTTACATTTATTCAACTATACCTGAGATCCTTGCACCTTAGCTAACTCTACCATGGATTTTTTGAGTCCAGAGTCACCTCTTTCTGCATAGTTTCCATCTTGGTACAGCTTTTTGTTGCGTAAATTTTTGCCTACCGACCTCCATAACGTTCCGGCTCACAATTTTCAACCCTCAGTTCAATGCGTAATTGACTGAGGGTGCCGGGTATGTGGTACTGATATGAATACGAGCGGGGACAAAGAGAGCTTTGTCCCTTTAGTGTGATTAGTGTGATAATGTGAAATGTATGTATGAGATGTGATCATGACGATGTGGTGGTGGCAGTGTGATTGTGTGTATGGTGACGGAGGGAATGTCCAATCGAGGTTGAGGGTGTCATCATTGTGGGTGCACGAGCGTTAACACTTACTCCTGTTCCTACTCAAAGACTCTAGGCTACTCCATCGGGCGTTACCGTGTTGATCATGAGACAGTGTGGTAATTCTGCAAACAAAAAAAAAATTAAAATTATTGGCCCGGATTACTATCACACGTTGAGAAGTTCACTCTGCAGATATTTTCTTTGAGGTCCTGGTTCGTTCACATTTGAATTAGAAACCTACAATGGAACAATGTGATTGAAACAAAATAGATGAATGGAAGGGAAAGAAGCCTGTCATGCAGATTGCAATAGTTAATCAGCCAAAGGACCTATTGTTTAATGAAAGCAAAATTTCAAGGTCTTAAATAGTATTATATCTTTTGAGCCAGACTATGTCATCCATTCCACACTACACAATGAAATCTTAATCAGATTCATCTAAAACATCATGAATTCCACAAGAAATGAAGATTTCATTCTGGCACACATCAGCAAAAAAGTGCTTGATATTTGGCTACAAATTGCCTAAGACACATTGATTGAGTAAAAAAAAATTATAAAGTTATATTGCAAGACTTCTCAACAATATTAAGAGCTTAAAAAAGCAGTGTTAGCTAGTGCTTATGCAGATTGAACAGAGAGAAAAGCAGAAGGCTGCATGCTCTCTGCAGGCAGAGCTAAAATGGTTTCAACAAGAGGAGTAAAAGGCTAATTGGCCTCTTCTACTAACAAGAACTTTTGCTAAAATAGCAAAGACACTACCTTGACTTGCCTTTGAGCAGCTATTTAGAAAAGCAGTATTGGCTACTTGAATTTTATTAGAAGCATTTGGTAAAGTGCAAGATTCATTGATTTCACTGCTTAAAGGGCTAATAGTTGTTAGAAGAGCAAGAATAGGGGCACCACCTACAATAGCTTGAACAGTTGCACTGACCAAGTTAGTAATAAAGGTTTTTGTTTTATTAAAACCTTTTAGGCTATTAAAGCAAGCAATAGAGTGAAGAGCAAAGCAAACTCTTGCAGAGATAATGCCAATAGCTATGGGATAGAGCTTAAATGCCTTAATATATGTATTAGCATAATTCACAGTGTTAAAATCAAAATGTAGCAGTTGCTGCATTTATAATAATAGCAGGCTCATTACTTGTACTATCAAGGAACCACCCATTTAGAAGTTCTTTACATTATGTTTTTTTACATTTTTCAGGCCTTTTTATTTTAATTCACTCACTACTAAGCACTTTCATCAAACTCCTCACTGGCTGGACTATAAAAACAAACTTCCTCATTGATTGAGAGCCTCTGCCAAATTATAAGAAATGAATTACTTTTTATAAGAGCTCTGATGAAGCCCTTGTCAAAAGTAATCCAATTTTCACTATGATGTGATGTGACCATGACTGTGACTTTAGTCACACTGTGATGTCACATGTGACAGTCATGTGACTCAACTTTGGAATATTTTCTATTGACAGGCAGAGTAAATCTTTAAATTTATTTACTTTAGATTTCTCTCTGCTAAATTAGCACTTTATCATTTATACTTATCTTACCTTTATTAATACATCTTTGAATATCCCTCTGCCAGCTGTGTGACTGAGCTACAGCCTCCAAAGCTTGCTCTTATAATAGAATAAGTCTTTAGCATTGATCTGAAAGCCCCTTCTAGCTTGCCTCATTATTAGTGTTTCTAGAAGTCTTTTTTCTACTAAATAGCTTCTCCTCAGTTTTTATAACTCAGCCAGCACTTTTAGCTAATCTTCCTGAGGCATTTGATCTGCAGGATAAGGCCTAGAAATGCTTGCTTGCTTTAAAAGCTTAGATACAGGCCACACAAGCATCTCTTACTTTTTATATCACTAAACTTGCTAAATTATAACAGATAATTGACACCATCTTCCATTTCTTGCAATTACTTTTGAAATGCACTTTTTTAGCTATATCTGCCTCTTCCACACTATCTATGCTATTAGAACTCATAATAGCAATTCATTTTACCATTGCTACACCTAATAAAATCTTATGTCTAACACTCTCTAATATCTATAATAGTGATTACACAGCTGGAAAATGCTTTTTTCAGTCTTGCATCACTTATATTTAGCTTAATAGTGATGTATTTAACTCTGATGCATTAAAGATAGCATGGATCCTCTTTTACATAAAAGTAGGCTATGCTTTAACTTATGTTCTATAAATATTCTGATATTATGAAGGAATAAACAGCTTTATTAGTTGAGAAAACTTTGAAAAGGATTTTTGAGCTGAGTTCTTCTCATTAGATTTAGTTAGAACTGCTGCACTCTCTTTTTGGGACTATAATTAGTATAGCTAGGAAAGGAGAACTTTGGACAACTATATTAACTCTTTCTGTGCATTGGTTGAGCAAGTAAAATATTCTGATAGCCTTTAACTTTACTTCATCTTTAATAATAGACTTCACCTTACTCTTATGGAGTGTATTGACAATTTAGTTGAAAAATGCTTAGATAATAAGCAGATTGAAATCTAATATAGAGTAGCCCAAAATTAGTGGCAGTTTATGGAGCTAAAGTGAGAGTTACAATGCCCTCACATTTTTCCACCTATTTATCATTCTGCTTTAGCACCAACTATATATTTCACTCTCTTTACTTCTTCTTCTTCACATAGTTTTATAGCAATACCTTCTCTCACCTTTCAGTTATAATCACTCTCCAAGAGTTCTTATAGATGTTAATGCCTTTTGCCAGCACTTTGCTATACTACTTCTCTGCTACTAATGTGAAAAGCTAGGCCACTTTGTATGTTACTACTTATAAAGATTAAAAATTTGCTATCTTTTTACTTCTAAGTAGGAAGAGCTTCTTTTATAGCTTCTTGCTGCAAAGAAAGCCTTTAGTGATTCTTCTTTTAATGCACTAGTAGTAGAGACCTCATTCATAAAGCTATTAAATATTTTAGCTACTAAGGAAAATTTTTAATCAAGCAATGGATAAATTGTATGCCTTCACTGCTTAATGCCAATCAATTTGCCTATTTGTCTATAGAATCTGCTAATATAACTTCTAATAACAATGATTCACTGGCTAAAACTATAAGCACATCCTCTAATATATAAAGTACCTTTTTAGTCCAAGGTCTAAAGAGAGTCTTCTCTTTTTCTTTTCTGTTATGCCTGCATATTCTAGCATAAAAATAATATCTTCTTTGCCAATACATTATAGCTTCTACTTTTTTCTTCAACTCTCTATAACTAAATGTAGAGATTGAAACTACTGATATATAACAAACTTAGAGTATTGTAGCCTTGCTAAATAGCAGTGCAACTAAACTCTTCTTGGATATTAATTATATAAAATAACATTAACTGACTACTCACTCCCTCACTTGCTTCATTTTAGTTTATAATATAAATGAAATACTTAATGAATTGGAATTTATTCACTCAGTAGTGAATCTAGTCTTCTGCCACTGCAAGTATATAAAGTGTGCCATCTTTGTTATTATTAGTTTAGAAAAACAGGATATAATCTTGGACTTTACTTGGCTCTATGATTACAATCTAGAAAATGACTGAATAGAGGGCAATATATATATAAGTCAATGTTCACAACATTATTCCACTTGTATAAAGAAAGCCTAAAAAGAGTACAAAATCTTAGTCTATGAATATGCTGTTATTTGTGCTTACCATGCAAGGCACCTCCTTTTTTCTAACATTAACTTGCTAGATTCTCCTCCTTTAGTATTTCTTTATAAAAAGACCCTTTATGAAAATGTTAAAGGTGTAAGGTATGATTTTTTAATGGAAGATAGATGAGAAGGTGAGTTTATAAATGCTTTAGACTCAGAATCTTCAGATAAGGCCATTGAAATAGGTAACAAGATTTATGCTATTATATTGCATCCATTATCTATAGAAGCAAGGATTTAAGCTAATCAAATAACTTCTTAGTAACTAGCTTAAGCATTTGCTACTAACTCTCAGCCTAAATCCTTCTGTAATAGCATTCTATCTCATCTCCATGATTTTGAAGACATCTTTATTAAAGCTTCATTTAACTTATTCTTAAAGTATAAGCAGTAGGATCATGCAATTGAGCTTGTTTCAGATGCAAAATTATTTAGTTGCAAAGTGTATTCTCTTGCTTCCTAAAAACAGGATGAGCTAGATGCATTTTTGTAGGAGAACCTTGACTTCAGCTAAATACACTCTTTAAAGTTACTTATGACCTCTCTTATTTTTTTTTATTAAAAAGAAAAATGGGCTTCTTTATCTAGTTCAAGATTATTATATTTTAAATGTAATGATGGTAAAGAACTGCTACTCCTTACTACTTATTTTAGAATTTATCAATAACCTCTGAGGTGCATGCTACTTTACTAAGTTAGATATTTGCTGAAGCTATAATAATGTATGCATCAAGGAGAGTGATGAGTGGAAGGCAGCATTCAAAATTAATTGCAGACTTTTTAAACCTCTAATAATGTTTTTTAGCCTTATTAATACTCTTGCTATGCTACTTTTTACTATTTATTTTAGAATTTGTTAATAACCTCTGAGGTGCATACTACTTTACTAAGTTAAATATTTGCTAAAGCTATAACAATGTGTGCATCAAGAAGAGTGATAAGTAGAAGGCAGCATTCAAGATTGATTGCAGATTCTTTAAACCTCTAATAATGTTTTTTAGCCTTATTAATAGTTTTGCTACCTTTTAGATAATAATAAATAATATTTTCTGTAATTTAATTGCTGAAGGTATAGTTTATATATACTTAGATAATATTCTCATTTACATTAAGATATTAGAAGAGCACTGATATATTACATGCATTATTCTAGAGCACCTTTGCTAATACCAATTCTATTTCAAGTTAAAGAAGTGTGAATTTGAGTAAACCAAGATTAAATACCTTAAGCTGATTATTTCTTATGGAACTACTAAAATAAACCTAGCAAAGGTAGTAGGTATAGCAAAGTAGCCCTAGCTGAAAAATTAAAAGGAAGTGCAAGCCTTTTTAAGCTTTACTAACTTTTAGCAAAGGTTCATTCAAGACTTCTCATATTATACTTGTTTCTTCTTTGATCTTACCTGCCAGAATATAGCATAAAGGTGGAAAGCTACTCAACAAACTGCTTTAAGGCCCTCAAGACCACTATTACTTCTTAGCCAGTCCTCTTATCCCTTAATAATAACTCTTTCTTTTGTATAGAAGTAAAGAATTCTAACTTTACTATAAAAGCAGTCTTATTTCAATAGTTTTGAGAGGATAGTAAGTAGCATTCTGTAGCCTTCTACTTCAAGAGCTTTAATATAGTGAAGCAGAACTATAAAATCTATAATAAAGAGATACTAGCTATTATTTAGTTATTAAGAGAGTGGCAGCATTTTCTTGAGGAGGCATAGCATAAGTTTGAAATTTAAATAGATTACAAGAATCTTAAGTACTTTAGAACTGCAAAGAAACTCAACTGCTGCCAAGCTTAATAGTTCTGTATCTGGCCAACTTTGACTTTTCTCTGCATTACAAACCTAAACAAAGTATAAACAAGCCTAATGCACTATTTAAATATACTGATTATAGTATGAGAGTAGGTAATAATAATAATATCACTCTCTTTAAGCCTAAGTTCTTTGTTATCTATACTCTTGAAAAGATAGCAGTTCAAGAAAATGAGGTAAATATTCTTTAAGATATATACTAGAGAAATTAAGATAGTAAATAAAAAAACATGATAGTTAAAGCAGCAAGAGCACTGCATGCTTATTTACAAAGTAGAGCAAAGTTTATGCATACTAATAAGTAGGCCTTGCAAAATAGACTTTTTATCTTTTGTGGCTACATTTATGTTCATTTATGTTTTCAATATGCCTAAGCTCTAAAGATGCATTGTAGAGTAGCACTATGACTCTTATATTGCAGATCACCTAAGCAAGTAAAAGATACTGAAATTAGTTTTATGCAATTATTGGTAGCTTTAAATATTTTAATATATTGGCATCTATAATAGCATCTATGATTTCTGCCTTTATATTAAGCTTTATTATTAGCTTTTTATAAGTCAACTTCATTCACTTCTAATCTCCACTAAGCATTGGAGCATAGCCTCAATAGACTTTATTATTGAGCTGCCAGATGCATATAGATATGATGCAATCATAATAATAGTAGATCTTTGTAGAAAAAGAGCTTATTTCATTCTTATACATATTATATACTTTATAATGGGAGTAGCTAACTTATATTAATAATATGTGTGGAAATTGTATAGCTTATTTAATGCCTATATTTTAAACCAAGAACCACAGTTTATAATTAAGTTTGCTTAGAAGCTTTATTATCTTCTCAATATAAAGCTTTACACTTTTATAATATACCATCTTTAGTTAAATGGACAGATTGAGCATATAAATCAGGAGCTAGAATAGTACTTATATCTTTTCTATAATGAATAGCAAAATAACTGAGATAATTTACTACTTAATGCAAAGTTTCAATATAATAACCATATTTATGCCTTCATATAAGTGTTTTCCTTCTTTTTAAATATAGGCTGTTATCCTTGAATGGGTTTTAAACCTCAAGCACACCCCTCAAAAAATAAGTTAGTAAATAAGTTTGCTAATTAGATAAAGATAGCATAAAAAAAAGTAAAGGCAGCATTAATTAAAGCTAAGGAAAATATAGTATGCTACTATAATCATGGTTATGTTCCTGCTTCCAAGTATTAACTAAATAACAGAATCTACTTTGATGCATTAAATATTTCCACCATTTAGCCCTTCAAAAAGTTATTTCACTAAAATTTAAGCTCTTTTACTGTGAAGTGCTAAGTAAGGCCCTTAGCTTACTACTTAAAGCTGCCTTCAGCAATAAAGCAATTGCATTCTGTCTTTAACATAGTTAAATTATCTTCAGCACCCATTAATTCAATTTCAGAATATCATTCCAAATCTTCTCTACTTCCAGTAATCTGTAATAATAAAGAGAAGTATAAAGTAGAAGAGATATTAAACAATTGCTTCTTCTAATGCAAGCTCCAATTCAAAGTTAAGTAAAAGAGCTATAGAATGAAAGATATTTCTTAAGAACCATAGAAGAATATTTATGCACTTAGTCTAGTTTAGGACTTTTATCAGAGGCATCTTAATGCTTCCTGAGCTATTTATAGACTATATTTGCTCACTTCAGTAAATCATACTTTTTGCAACTTCTTTTATCTAGTGCATTAAGGCAATGCACTTTAGAGGAAAAGTAATATTAAAGAATTACTTATTTAGAGGTCTCTTATACTATGTTTTCTTATATTTTTCAAGCCTTTTTACTTTAATTTATTCACTGCTGAGCACTTTCATCAAACTTCTCACTAGCTAAACTATGGAAATAAACTTCCTCATTAGTTGAAAGCCTTTGCTAGACTATAAAAAATGGATTACTTTTTATAAGAGCTCTGATGGAGCCTTTGTCAAAAATGATTCAATTCTCACTATGATATAATGTAATTATAACTATGACTTTAGTTATATTAGTAATAAAGCATCACATTGGTATGACAATGTTATACTATAATATTACATATAATAGTTATGTAACTTAACCTTAGAATATTTCCCATTAATAGGCAGAATAAATTTTTAAACTTATTCTCTTTAGATTTTCCTTTGCTAAGTTAGCACTTTATTATTTGTACTTATCTTATCTTTATTAATACATATTTAGATATTTCTCTACTAGCTGTGTGACTAAGTCATAGCATTTAGAAGTTACCCTTACATATATATTTCTAGAGGACTATTATAATTTTACTATATTTTTCTAAGTAAGTTTACATTAATTTCCACTTTTTTCTCTTTCAATCTCTATAAAATTACTGAATTTCTTTAAATAAGCCACAATATCTCTGTATTCTTAAACAATCTTTACTTTTCTAAGCTATTGCAAAATCATTCTTAACATCTCAAATGCTACTTTATGTAATTGTTTTATAATATCTATTTCTAATATAATTAATTGCCTTACTATTTAATTTTACTATTATAAAATCACTTTTATTTTTAATGCCTAAAATATTTTATTATAAGTACTTGAAAAAGGTCCTAATAGTTAGTATAATAGTTTTGATATTGCTATATTACTCAGTTTTTTATTTAATTTTTCATCTATCTCTCTTTTTTGCCTATTTTTTATTTCTATCATATTTAATTTAATTTCTTTTACTCTTTTTTTTTTTCTTCTTTT
>QLON01003424.1:0-10212 GCA_003313675.1 Termitomyces heimii
ATAGTATAGTTTATTTGAGTATTTCATTATATCTTTTAAAATAATTAACTTTTTTGCCATGTTCTAATATTTTATAAATGATATTTTCCATAATATAAATGATGTATTTATCATTATATACCTGAATAATATAGTAATCTTCTTCAACTTGCTCATGGAGCATTAAAAATATATTTAATACATTTTAAAATGACTCTAAATATATAATCTGCATATTAAACTTGAGAAATGCATATTTTACACTACTAAAGTTAAATATCTAGGCATTATTGTATCTCTTAATGGAGTTCAAATGGACTTGGTAAAAGTCAAAGCAATTACCTTCTAGCTAAGGCTCCAAAATGTTAAAAGAGTACAATCCTTCCTAAGTTTCTATAGAAGGTTCATTAACAACTACTCCAGTATTACTAAGCATGTCAACCACCTAACACAGAAGAACCACTCTTGAAACTGGGACTTTAACTGTCAAAGCATTTTAAAACTTTAAAAAAAGCATTTACTTCTATTATTAGAAAACTATCCTTTTAGAGATCTCTTACTTCATTTTTTCTTCAATTTTCAGGCCTTTCACTCTAATTCATCTGCCATTTATCACCTTCATCAAGCTGAACTGTGGAAACAAATTTTTTTATTGGCTGAAAGCCTTTGCCAGACTCTAAAAATAAATTACTTTTAATAAGGGCTTTAATAGAGCCCTCATCAAAAGTGATTCAATTTTACACTGTGACATTACATGTGACCATCACATGACTTAACCTCAGAATATTTTTTATTGATAGGTAGAGTGAATCCTTAAATTTGTTCTCTTTGAATTTTCCTTTGCTAGATTAGCCCCTTACTATTTGTATCTATCTTACCTTTATTAATACATCTTTTAATCTCCCTTTGCCAGCTGTGTGACTGAGCTACAGCCTCTAGAAGTCACTTTTACATTTGTTTCTATCTTCTAATATTTTAATTTATTATTACTTATTATTCTCAAATGTGATACCTTAGACTATGCCATTGCTAGTATATTATTATTAATAGACTCCAACAGTAAAAATTTACACTTCATTGCCTTTTACACTTAATTAATGATCCTTGCCAAGCTCAATTACAACATATATAATAAGGAGCCTTTTACAATTATAAACATTTTCTGACAGTAGTATATTTGCCTTCAAAAAGCTTGGCATTGCATCCAAGTTTACTCTAATCACAAAAATCTCCAGTACTTTACTGCTATAAAGCAACTCAGCCAAAGACAAGTTTATTAATTAAGAAATCCTGACTAAATATAATTTCACCATCAACAACTAATTAGAATAACTTATGCAAATCCTAATTTCCCTCACCCAATACTCTAATATATTTAAAGAAGTCTATTAAAACAAATCAAACTGCCTTTAATTATTATATAGTGATTTTTCTCAAGCAATTGAACTTAGTATTATTGCTTAACAAAGAAGGCCTCCTGAATCAGATTTAGAGTGCCCTAACCAACTTGTACTTCCATAACCATAACTTCTAGAATACATTAGAAAAGCTTATAGATAGTATATTCTTTTCTTCTCTCTTTACACTATTCTCCAACTAAAAGCTCTTACTTCAAAATAAACTTGTTTATATTTTGAACTATAGTAAACTCTGCCTCAATATACTGCAACAAAACTATAATCACAAGTTACATGGCCACCCTAATATCAGAAAAACTCTAGCTTGTTAATTAAATGTTTTTTTAGCCAGAGCAAAAAAAGACATTGTTTGATATATATTGTCAGGTCCCACTGATTTGGGGGCTTTTCGGAAAAGCAATGCCCTTACGAGGCAGACTTGATCTACAAATACCCGGGTGTCTGGAACTCCGGGGTTAAGGCTCCAGGGTTTAAGATGCAGACAGGGAGGGTGGTCCTGGGGAAATGGAACTTGATCTGGGGGTTTTGGGTGTTTTGGGGAGGCTGAGAGTTGGCAGGAGTCAAGTTGGAACCGGAGGTTCTAAGATGAGACCCAGTTAGCAAATTAAGAGTCACGAAGTGCATATCAAACTTAGAGCACACGATTATTCTGGTGTGCCAGTCAATGTGTGTCAATCAATGCATATCAGTCAAACAAAGGGCACACAACAATTCAGGTAATATCAAGACTAATAAATACAGCAGTGAACTATGCTATAAGTACTATGGGGTCAGGTCTCGGAGTTCCAGAATGTCTGGAATGGTTTCTGGAAGGCATTGAGTAGTGGGCTGGGACTGTATATTGGGATTGCGCGTGTGGGGTGCACAATCAATTGGCATGGAGGGATCATGATGCGTGATGGCCGGAAGCAGGTAGCATGATCCAGTGGTTGATGGTGGTCAATCCCGGGGTCCGTGAAGCAGAGTTCCTGGGGGGTTGGCTGATGGCGGTTGTGATGTGAGTTAATGGTGGCGTCGGTAGTTGTGGGGGCAGGGCATGTTGTGGAGAGGGTCCCGGGTGAGGTTCTGGAGTTGTTCTGGGGGACTCTGGAAGGAGTTGTGACATCACTCCCCCCTCAGTGCCATAACTCTCTGAGACATGCATAACCAGTGGTTTGGTCCGGGGTCCAATCGTGGGATCCAGCACCTAATCTGCCACATATCGAAAAAAAAATTTTACTATTAGCTCAATTATGTCATGCACGCCAATGCATTTTCCGATGCTCCCGGCTATTAATGAAGTGGCCCCCATAGTCGCGTGGGAGGCCTGGGGCATATAATACTATGCACATGTGGCCATGCTCGTTCAATGTGAGTGTTACCACGTTGCTGTTTACTATGACTGACCTTCCTTTTCCAGAACTACGCCATAATTTTGCCCCAGAGATGGGTCCCAGCCAGCCCCCAGAGCCTGCTCCCAATGCAGGCCCTGGTGTCCTCCTAGCGCCTGCCCCCAATGTGGGCCCTGGTGTCTCCCCGGAGCCCCAACCGAGTCGTCCTGCACCTACCTTTGCGCGGAAAACTGTCCCTCATCCACAACCCCCTCCCCATCCCAGGCTGTCTGCTTCTTGTTTCCATTGTTCCAGGATGGTGATAGAGGCCATTTCCAAGGTCCCAGAGAGCCGTTGTGTTGCATGGGTGGCTGTAACTCAAGAGCAATTTAGGGAGGCCCTGGAAAGGCTCTGGGGTCTGCCTGCTCATGCCTGGTGTGTAAGCAATGGACTGGTGAGTGGTTTCATGCTCCAAGTCTCTTTGCTGATTTTGGCGCAGTGCAAGCACTGCACCTGGCGACAGGTCCCTTGTTTGTTTGAGGTCCCAGGCCCCTCGTCTCACCGGGACATGGCCGTGTGTGAGGCGTGCCACCTCAACCACAAGCAATGTTCTGTGTCAGCACTGTGGAGGGTGCGCTGTATTTCTCGGGAGCAGGGGTGGCCACTGGGGGGGATTACTCAGAGAATGGGAGTTGAGGAGCGGGATTGAGTGGTGGAGCCGGTGGAAGAGGCATCTGTAGAAGCATTTGGTGGAGGTTTGGGGGGCCGGGGTCACCCCATGGTCCTGATCATCCGTCAGGTGATTTGGACTGGAGTTGGCAGCCACAAGGGCCTTGAGGGGTGCCTGGACAAAGGGAAGAGGTGGGCATTGCCTAGTCCCTCCTCAGAGCCTTTTAAGAGGGCACGTCTGCCCCCGTCCCTAGCTCCATCAGTGTGCCTTTCTCTGGTGACTTTCTCCCCCTTATCCGGGCGGCTACTGGGCATCAGAGTGAGGATCCTGCTGGGGCGTTTGGGATAGGGCAACTTGGAGAGGGAGGAGCATGAGGAGAGGGAGTATGAAGTGGTTGTCCCAGAGTTGGAGGAGGTAAGGGTGACTCAGGGGGAAGTCAATGCTCAGGCAGGGCTCCTGGGGCTGGGTTCATCAAGTTCAGGGCTGGTTGAGGCCCTGCATGAGGACGTGGTAATTGGGTGTATGGCCTCCTTTAATGAGTGTTTACTTCTTGTAATTGGGTCAATATTGATGTCCCCAGGTTAAGCCTGGAAGCATTGCCTGCTCCTGGATGACAGGATGACTAGTGCACCGAGCTCCCCCTGGCCGAGTTCATCTACAACAACATGCCTCATTCTGCCACCAGGGTGACTCCCTTCTTCTCCAACAAAGAATATCATCCCCAACTGACATTCTTGCTCCAGAACATTCCATTGCATGCCGCTCATGAGGTCACCTGAGATCTCCAGTCCCTTCATGCATTCCTCTAGGAGGAAATTAACACCGCAAACTGGGCCTATGCGAAACATGCTGATTGGAAACAGGAAGACACTCCTGACTGGACCCCTGGAACAAAGGTATGGTTAGATCGACACCACCTCCACACCTGCCGGCCCTCCCCAAAGCTTGATCACAAGCGCCTTGGCCTATTCAAGGTCTTGAAGAAAGTCTCATCCCACACCTACAAGATCAAGCTCCCCCTGGGACTTAAAGGTCTGCACCCAGTGTTTCACGTCTGCCTCCTGGAAAGACACCCCCCAGACTCCTTCTCCGAACGATGCCTCGAGCTCCCTCCCCTGGTTGAGGTCAAGGACAAGTACCACTATGAGGTTGAAGACATCCTTGACTCCCGGAACATTTGTGGATGACCCCATTTCCTCGTATGATGGTGTGAGTATGGCCCAGAAGATGATACTTGGGAACTGTGCCAGAACCTTGATGGCACCCTTGACAAACTCTGGAACTTCCAGTGATGTCACCTAGGAGATGACCCTCCAGGGCGCAGGACTCACAGATGGCAGTAGTGGGCATAACCCCCACCTCTGGGTTTAGTAGGGATTTAACTCCCACATATACCTTCTGTTTCCTCTCTGTTAAAACCTTACCTCCTCTTTTAGTTCTTTTCCATAGTAGCACCCCAGAGTCTGGGCAAGGTGCCTTTTCTAGTTTTTCCGCCACCTTACTTACATTATTTTTCAACTCTGGGAGACTATTATATACATTCTAGATATATACTATTTTACAGATCAATACAGATGCTATCCGACAAGATGACAATAAGAAAACAGGGCCCCTAGGTCTGAGGCCCCAAACCACCCTCACCCTTCTCCTCCTTCAGCCAACCCCAGAAACCCTCTCCCACCCCCTCTGGACTGTGCTTCTGCCACACCTCCTCGGCCAATTAATCCCAAGATGGGAGCTGCTTGCCCTCATCTAGGATCTGCTTGAACCACAACTCTGGGGTTGGGACATTCCTCCAGTGGTGAGTCATCACCAACCTCCCCAGCAGATCCATACCCCACTCCACCCTGGGACTCCCCACCCCCACTGGCAACCTCTCCCACAGGGACAAGAGTGCTGTGGCAGCCCGTGTTATCAAATCTGAGAGTGGTAAAGGTGAGAATCTAGATTAAAGAAGGAGTTTGGAAGTGGTGAAGATGAGGGTCTAGGTTAAAGAAGGAGTGTTAGCAGGTGGAAGTGGTGATTTTTCAAGGTCCGAGCTTATTGAAGTAGGAGTTCAGACTGATACCAAAGAGAAGACCTTGAGAGAAAATTGGCATAGGAAATTTTAGCATATTTTAAGTGTTCTGCCTTCAAGTTTGTCTCTATCCTGACTGGCTCTTGTGAATCTGAACTTCTTACAAGATTAGATGGCCTTTATAGTAGTAATATCATGAGTAGCTAAACTGAGTATATACTTGCCATCAATACTCATGCTGATTTCTTATTCTTTATAAAGTAGGCTATAAAAGCAACCTTTAGAAGCTGTGGCTCAGTCACACAGTTGGCAGAGAAAAATCCAAAGATATATTAATAAAGGTAATATCGATACAAATAACAAGATGCTAATTTGGCAAAGAGAGATTCAAAGATAATAAGTTTAAGGAGCCACTTTGCTAATTAGTTGAAAATATTAGTTACATAACTATTACATATAATATTATAGTATGATATTATCATGCTAATATCATATAGTGTGACTGATATGACTAATGTCATAGTTATATTATATAGTCATATAGTTACCAGGTTATCAAGCCATGTGAATTGAATCACTTTCAATGAAGGCTTTAATGAAGCCTTTATTAAATGTAATTCATTTTTCAAGATCTAGCAAAAGCCTCAAGACCAATAAGGAAGTTTGTTCTTATAATCTAGCCAGTAAGGAGTTTGATAAAGGCAGTAAAAAGCAGATGAATTAGAGTAAAAAAGCATGAGACTTGGAAGAAAACATGGAGTAAGAAACCTTTAAAAGGGTGGTTCTCTGAAAAGCTTATACAAATTATTTCCAAAATTCTTTCATAATTCCCTCCTTATGTGACTCTATTTATTCCCTTGATGAGTGCAAAAGATAGGAGTTGAATTTCTGATAAATCCAAGAGATAAATGTTATGTCTATAACTGTTCTTATAAATTTAAAAGATTCTAAGATTCTTGGACTTCTTCAAGAAGTATTGATAAAACTTCTAAATAGTGTTAAAAGTGCCTGCAAAGTGATCTCAAAGCTCCCAAGTCTTGTCTTTCAGGCTATAACTTACTCATCTAACCAAGTACATCATTTATTCTCAATAAAGGTAAAAGTCAATAATTTTATCTATTTCATAGTAGAGTTTTCCAGGTGCTTTTACAGATAAAAGTGACTCACTCCATTGTTCTGGAAAAGTGTCAAAGTTGTACTTATTTACAAGTTGAATATGGAAGACAGAGTATATACCTTTTATGCCTAGGAGTAAGTTAAATAAGTAGGCATAAAAAGAGATTTTTCTTATTATCTGGAAGAGTTCTAAGCATTTGTAATTGTATTTTAGCAAAGGTTATTGAGTTTTAATGTTTTAGCAATTTAGCTAAATACAAATGCTGACAGGCTAATTCAGAGTGAGTTGTTGCTTTAAGTCAGTTTGCTTGCTATAAGTTCAGTTAATAGTTTTAATCTTTATATAGAAGTAGTTCTGCAGAGCTTGAAAATTGTAGGCAGCTTTATAATTAGTATGGGAGAAAATATCTTGCAAAAAAACAATGAGCTGAAGATTGTAGCCTTTATTAAAGAAAAAGAGCAAAACTTTTGTGGCTAAATAAGGTATATCATTGTAGATAAATTCTGCAATAGAGAGTTTAGCATACTAATTGTTCTGCAGATAGTTTATATATATATAGAGATACTACTATAGAATTTAGTTAACCCATTTAGTCTGCCTGCTAATCTCTGAGTAATAGATAGTGGAGAGTGATATTTTGATGTTTGGAGCTTGATAGAAGAATTGCCAGAATTTAAAAATAAATAAAGCTTTGCAATTAGAGATGATATTATTAAAGAGCCTATATTTTGTAAAAATGTGTTAAATAAAGAGTTGAGTGAGCTCTGAGGCATTATCAATAATGTGGTGGAGATGAAAACTGCTTACTTCATGAAGTAGCAGACTAATATAAAGATTGTATTGTGACCTTTAAAGTTGAGTAATTCTATAATATAATAGACAAAGAATTAAAGCTACTTGTCAATTGATAAAAGTTAGTGGAATTCAAAGGGTCAGTGTTGGAGTACCTCAGCATAGTAATAGGCATTGCAAGTTCATATATGTCACGACCCCTTCCAGAGTCCCCCGGAACAACCCTGGAACCTCACCCGGGACCCTCTCTACAACACGCTCTGCCCCCACAACTACTGACACCACCATTAACCTGCATCACAACTGCCATCAGCCAACCCCCTGGGAACCCTGCTTCACAGACCCCGGGATCGACCACCATCAACCGCCAGATCACGCTACCTGCTTCCAGCCATCACGCATCACAATTTCCCCATGCCAATTGATCGTGCACCCTACACGCACGATCCCAGTATACAGTCCTGGCCCACTACTTAATGCCTTCCAAAAACCATCCCAGACACCCCAGAACCCTAAGACCTGATCCCGTAGTACTTATAGCATAGTTTACTGCTGTATTCATTAGTCTTGATATTACCTAAATTGTTGCGTGCCCTTTGTTTGACTGGTACACATTGACTGGCATGCATTGACTAGCATGCTGGAATAATCATGTGCTCTAAGTTTGGTATGCACTTTGCGACTCTTAATTTGCTAACTGGGTCTTGTCTTAGAACCTCCAGTTCCAACTCGACCCCCACCAACTCTCAGCCTCTCCAAAACACCCAAAACCCCTGGATCAAGTTCCATTTCCCTAGGACCACCCTCCTTATCTGCGTCTTGAATCCCAGAGCCTTAACCCCAGAGTTCCAGACACCCAGGTATTTGTAGATCAAGTCTGCTTTGTAAGGGCATTGCTTTCCTGAAAAGCCCCCAAATCAGTGGAACCTGACATAATATCAAGACTCCTCCTTACACTGTTCTTGATGGCTACATATACTCACACCTACTACTCCACGGGCTACTAGACCAACCCTTACGGGCATCCAGTCCCAGATCATTACTCCGCGCAGACTCTCCACCCCACCACTGCCACTAGGCTCCTGACCCATCTCTCTATAATCTGGGACCCTCAGTTAGCCAGGCCTCCCCACCCAACCTAGCTATGGCATGACCGGTGGAGGTCCCCTCGTACCAGAGCTTCCCTGGGGGCCTGCCAGAGACCCCACCAGTTCCTGGCAGACCTCGCCCAGTACCCCCCAGTGAGGGCCCCTTTGCACCCACCCCCTATTATAGCTACCAATGCCCCCTTCCTCAACCTCGGAGACCTCCCAACTACAACTACCCTCCCCAACATTACCCAACTACTGCCTCATCCACTAGGACCCCTCCTTTGCCCATAGGACGACAATGCCTTGAGGAGTATAAATAATAATGGGACAAAGTACTACGCTTGCTCCAGATCTTGCTAGAGGATTTTGCAAGGTGGGCAAGGGCGCTACTCACAGATTTCGAATACGACGACTTCATAGGAACTCTGGAGGAATGGGCCCATTGCTTGGTCAAATTTGGGGATCACCTCACATGAGGAGAACTCCTGGAACAGACTATGATAATGTATCAATGCAATATGATCCTCTGCAAAGAGTTGCATTAATTACTCAATGAAGTCCACACATCTCCCTCTCCCTGACTCCTCAACGACCCCGCAGATCTGGGTCGCTCAATTCACATCCAACAGAAATCCCTAGAACTGGCCCTGGCAGCCCCTACTGCCCCCATTCTGGGGCAATGACAATGAGAGGAGTGACAAAATGCCTTGGCCATACTATAGTCCCTCAACCTGGCGGGAGGACTATTCAACCAGCCCACCGCCTGCATGGTAAGTTTGTCGACTCACTGTAGGGCTAACTCTGTTCCTAGCACTTTCAAGACCTGGAGATAGCCCCAGAGACTCTTGGAGTCACTCCTGCCAATGGACAACACCTGACCCTCGCCCCTGGCGAGCCCCAGTAGACCCCAGGCGGACACTATCAGTACAGACGATATGCTGTACTACATCAACAAGCCCACGTATAGCAACAACGAAGAACTTCCCATGCCTGCACCCACAACTGTCCTGGCACAGCCCCCCGTGTCCACCTCAGCCCCTCCAGAAACCAGTTTCCGCTGTGACCCGCCACCTTACTTCGACCTGCAGAACCCCCCACAACCTCTAGTGCAAGTGCAACTCTCCCAGACTAAATATCCTCCATCCAACCTGGCACCTGGCCCTCCTCAACCCAACCTGACACTGCCAAACTCATACTGGCCCCCTCCGCCACCACCTGTATAGAGACCCGGCCCCCCCCCTGGTCAGAACAAACCTTCTTGGGACAACGGACCTCCCAGGCATGGACCCCCAGGTGAGCCACCTGAAGGAGGCCCTCTTAGTAGTTGGGGCCCCACCCTCAGTGCCTTTCCTCCACACGGAGAAGGGGGAAACCACTACTACTACTACTACAATGCCAGCCCCCCTCCCTGCAATAGCACTGGCCCCGATGATGTTCATGATGCCCTTGCCCATGAAGGGCATTTGGACATTCAAAAACCTGATATATTCACAGGCCAAGACCCCTGGAAATGGTGTACATTCCTCACTCAATGTCTTAATATGTTTCAGGCAAAGCCACTCATCTTCCAGGTTGACAGCTCTTGGGTAGCCTTCACCGCCTCATATCTCCAGGGGATTGCCTTTGACCACTACACTGCCCTCATCCAGTTTGACCCTAACAACCCGGCACTCTCTCACTGGCAAATCTTTGTTGACAAGTTCTTCGGGAAGTTCAGAATTTACAATACCATGGCCAAGGCCAAGGACAACCTCTTCAACCTCCAGATGTGCTCTGAAGAATGCTTCACCACCTTCATTGTACGTTTTGAAAAGGAAG
>QLON01003426.1:0-32747 GCA_003313675.1 Termitomyces heimii
CCACATGCATCCTACACCCCCAATCGGAACCGGCTTTGTGCTCATGGGATCCCTGGAGAGAATGTAAACGTTGGTATTCGGAATGGGAGAGCCAATCGCAAGAGGAGAGCCAGGAGTGTGTGGAGGGGTTACAGTGTTACATATTGATATTTCAGTAGGACCACAACAATTGTAAAAGGAAGTGTGACGCGCCCATCTGTCTGCTAGTGCTAAAACAAAGAGTTGGCTCGCGTCTGTGCCCGAATTAAAGCTTTACACGTACATTGCGGACACGGCTCGCCTCCAACAATGACACTTTTTAGAAGGGGATAGTCCGTTGGATCGTGGATACTGAGGATGCTCGGAGTTGCAATTACAACGTTGACGGTCCGCATGAGCGCTCGCCATTCCCGCGAAGTGTTGCCGCGGAGGCAAAGGGTCGCGCCATTGAACATGGCACCTAATATTTCCCAGGCACCCATGTCAAATGCTATGTTGAGAAGTTGCGCTACGCGAAGCCCAGGCGCCATCCCGACGTTGCCTGGCGGGCCAGAAAGCACTGAGGAAGGTTGTCATTGCAAACCAGTGGATGTTAGTCAGCACACATACCATTGGCTATGCCGCGATGCCGGACGTCCACACCCTTTGGACGACCTGGAATGTCTCAACTTATCTAATTTCAATGCAGCTTCAGCAACAACTCACCAGTAGTTCCTGAAGTGTAAATACAGTACGCCCCATCTGCCGGCGAACTCAAATCTTCCACCTTGCCGCCTTCGGGCCATTTAGCCACCCCTCTTTCCATCTCTGCTTCTATACTCAGCACAGGAACACGTCCAGTCGGTACTTTCTGCAAGTACTCTGCCATGGAGAGGACAACGGTGGGGTTCGCGTCCTCGATAACAAATTCAAGCGTCTCATCCGCGATGGTTTGGGCATCAAGAGGCACGTACTGTGCACCGGCTTTGAGTACACCGAGAATGGCCGCAACAAGAGCGACTGAACGCCTTGCAAGGATGCAAACGCGAGTGCCGGGAACGATAGGTGCTGGGAGCGCTCGAAGGATGTGCGCTAGTTGATTAGAAACACGGTCGAGCTCGCCGTAAGTAATTGACTCGTTGTAAAGTGCGCAATGGTGTTCGACGGCGATGGCGTCTGGTTGGATCGAAGCGTGATGTTGGAAAGCGTGGTGAACGACCTGCATGGAGACAATTCGTGAGACCCCAAGGCCGTATTGGTAAAAAAGGGTGCGGTCTGTGGAGGAGAGGTTGTCAAGGGGAGGCATAATGAGGGAGAGGGAAAGGAGCGTTGGGAAATCGCTCAGGAGTGAACGAGGACAAGTATATCAATTCCTTGCCGTGAAGCCGTCCCAACAGGCACCTGATATGCCGGCAGGGGCGCGAAGCATTCGCTGTCAACTCGAGCAATTCGTTTGATTCGATAAATTCGCTTCAAATGCGGCAATGAAGTACGCCAAGTCTCATCGTGCTTTGATCCCATCTCAAGATGCGTGACTCACCAACTTGCTAAAGTACTTACTTTCACCAACCAAGCAAACGATACGTCCTCACGTTGATAGCGAATCACCTGGAATCGGCAGGCCAGCTGACTAACATTAGCATCAGAGAATTGATATACGCTTAGACAGACAGAGATATGTGCTCACACCTTCGCTGACACCGAAATCAATTTATCTCCGCGTATGACCACATACATTGTCTTCGTTCGAAGTCTGTTTTCCTTCATGTCGCTGGAATCCGAAAAGCAAGGGTCCGTTACTAAGGAGGGTCATTTAGGGCCTAAAAGAAGGAAATTTGCTCTAGTTGACCAAATCATAGTTTCACGGATCACATGCATCCCTACTAGCGTCGGTGCAGAGTTGGGGGGACTAGAAGCATCTTGTTTCGTTGGTATATCGCGTAAAGCATGATATCTTAGGGGGATGCCTTCACTGTCAGCCTATGTTCCTGGTGGGCCGCATGGCGGCGAGGATTCCTGCTAGTCTAAACTAGCTGGAAGAAGGCAGTCTCCGTCATCGACATATCGTGGGAGACGTCTGACGAGGATATCCGACCAAACCTGACTTACCAGATTCCCATGTTAACATTTAACCATGTCAATCGATATCGATATCTCGAAAAGACGCATCTTTCTCATAGATTAGCATACATTGATCAATATTATTCTTGACATTACTTAATGCAGTACCAGGATCAATATGACGAGAGGGAAAATGAAGAAAAATGATGTGCATTTCAGCCTTGACAGCGATCAAGGTGCCACAATCCCTCCTGAGTTCTGACGGAGGATGCTTCACTGGACATGATTTATGTGCCTGGACAGCATGAACGAGGACTTTCATCGGAAACCTCTCCGGCATGATCACATGGACCGCTTTATTAACAAAGTGACGGTTCTCGTTAGCGGTGAGCGCGCATCACTAGTATACATAGCCGGAGCTCGTCCTCGTTAGTCCAACCAAATCGCATATCGAGCGGAGCAGATAAAGAGGCAAGATGTCTAATTGGAGATCGTACATTCAGTAATGACGTGCCGAGCCTGCTACCAGATCGATGCCGGGGAATCCTGATACAACACTACAGATTTCTCCGTTGTGTATTGGCTCAATAGAGTATCACGACAGATGTCTTCCAAGCCTCGGACTGATTTTCTTTCTCAACATTGACAGATGATTGATATGGATATAATATTCAAATACACAGAATAGAAGGTGCAGTTGACAGTCATGTAAGACATGATATATAGCAACCTATTGTACAAAGAATCCTGATGTATTGCTAATGAGAACATCAGTGAACGAAACCCCGAAAAGAATACATATCATTCAACAATTATTCATCCGATTGTATTTCCAGCCAGATGAGGTATCAAAAGAGTGACAAATGTTTGTATAGAGCGAGTTGGTAAATAGTCCCTTGAGAAGAAACAGAGCAAAATCTTAATATATTAAGATTACCTCACTTGACGTAATGGAATCAGGTAGAAGCCTTTTCTTGAATGAGGGGTGACTGAGCCTCGACATCTTTTGATGGTTGAGGTGTAGGAGGAGACACGGTTTCTCGAGCCTTGACAAACGTGTACAATAGTGTCCCGGTAAGGATGGTAACGACGGAAATAGCACGTTGACTACAAAAGTGGTGGATATCTTGAGCCTCGCACATGCTTGAAGCTTGATAATGATCGTACTTACGTTGTAAACACATCCCCAAAGATCTTGACCCCCAGGAACACCTGGAGACCGGATCTGGCAGCCTATGGGTGAAGAACGTAGAATTCCCCGCAAGGTTAGTGGATAGTTGAAACAGGACGAAAAAAGTGAGCTTACACTAGAGAACATATGAGTAACTGGGCTGGTCACTTTGACGCTGAGGATGCCGGCGATGCTGATGAGGAAGCCAAAAACACCAGTCACAAGGTTGCCCCACAAGAAGACGGACCAATCCCAGCTGCCACTATTGATCATTCCATAGAAATCGAAGACCTCACCCTTGAGGAAGGCTAAACCGCCCAGGAGGACGGCAGAACCAAGATTTGACCAATAAGAGAGCATGGTACTACTTCCGCCGACGTGAGGCAGCGACGATTTAACAAGGACCGCGTGGACGGCAATTGCCAATGAAGAAAGGAAGCCGTAGAAGAGGCCCAATGGAGCTGGGATGGCTTGAGCCGGAAGCCCTTCGGAAAAGGAAATACCGAGGAAGAAACCAACGGTTACAACTGCAGCGCAACCTACAACGGCCAATGATGGACGAGTCATGGTGGAAAGGGCTACAACAGTGATGGTCAAGGGCAAGACGAGGCCACGGGCAATCTGGTAGAAAGCAGCTTCAACATCACGCAGGCAAAGCGCATTGAAAATGAAGCCAGAGGCATCGACAAGAATCAAGGGAGTGAGCTTATAAGCCGTCGTCTTATCGAAGGTGGGAATTTTGACATGCGTGGTGAAGAGGGACGTGAAATTGAGAAGAAGAACTGTCATAACCGATTGAAAGAACATGAAGAGAGTAGGAAGGTTCGGCGTCGAATTGAGAACTGCTTTGTTAACGAAGACCATCTATCGTCGTGGTGAATCCAAGAGCTTTCCACGAGGAAAATCTAAGACTCACCACAAGAGCGGCCACCATGTAGAACGCGACAACGCCGATGACCTGAGCAGATATGGCCATGACGGATTCCGCAAAGGCTAGAGCTACAGAGCTAGAATAAGACGGTAAGAGAAGGAGGAGATGAAAAAGCCCGGAAACTTGACTGTGTCCAAGGCAATACAGCGATCAAAGAATCAGCGAAATCGGTTTGGTTCCGGGAATTATGTCATGAGCCGGCCGGAGGAGCCTCCGAACACGTGTGAGGCGTGTGCAGATTGATGGCACTACCTCAGAACTTTTTGCATGTGATTTTTGGAGGTTTGTTACAATTAACAACGAGTAGATGATGCAAATATTCAGCAGGTAATATCGTTTCGAATAATGATGCTTGCTGCATTTTCTCTAGATTCAATAGTGAGCACCCATGATCCCGGTTGGGGATAAGCGCCCTAATGATAAGTTGGTGGTACTTGTCAAGGTCGCTGACAGCTCTCATGATGCCTGGAAAACAATTTCCAAGTCGGATGGCAAACATCTATACTTGTCTACACACGAGACATTCGTCGATGAAAAAAAGGGGAAAAAAAGCAGATCTGAAAAATGCATCCATTAATGAAACATGATATACACCGTGTGAGTCTAAAGAAAAAGAAGCAAAAAAGGAGAACGAGTTGACATATCTTATCCGACCATATTACGGTCGCGAAAGTGTCTTCCGTGCCTCTTCACCCGCTCTGCGTGCACTTGCGAGCGCCGGTCGTGTAGCTGTGTCAGAAGGGTCTGTTGCAGTATCCTCTGAAGATAATGAAGCAGACACTCGTTTTATTGCAGCATTCGCCACTGCAACTGCTCGCAACCCGTGTCCAGTACTCACGCGCTTCTTCACCTGCTGTACTGGCTGTCTCGTCACAGGACGATCAAGATTTCGTTTCAGGAATGGGCTAGGAAGATTCTCCTCGTCGGCGAGGTCATAGTCAGGGGGTTGCTTGGTCACGGTTGTCCGGCCTATAGGGTTGGCGAGATGTGGGTTGGATAATGGCTTGGGGACAGTGTGGGTTATAGACACAGATGCACTGGCGGAAGAAAGGCCTGAGGGGTCCGAAGTCGAGGAAGGCAACGTTGTGGATCGCTGCACTTGAGGTCGTGACCGGATAGAAGGCCTTCGCAGACGAGTAGGGAGCACATTTGATACACTGCTACTCGGAATTGTTTGCGACGAAACTCTCAATTCTCTTTCTAAGGAGGCACCACGTTTTGTTTTCGTCTTAATCCTCTCCTTTTCCCTTCTTGAGCTGGGACTCTGAGGCATGTTTCCACCTTCATGTATGACTGGCGTCGATGATGATGCTTGATTTGACTTGTCGTCGTCATCGCCGTCTTCGAAGTCGAAAATCTTGGTAAAGTTCAAGCCAACCTTGGGTGAGTTCTGGAAAAGATTTGCTACCTCTTGAGGAGTAGGCGTCGCAAGTACCTCACCAGTTGATGTGAGGACGACACCTTTCATGGCTGACGGTAGGGAATCCAGTCTAGACGGCCGCATGACCGGCGTAGAAATGGAGGAGAGCGTTTTGTGCGTTGGTCGTGGAGTTGGGTTTTCTTGCTTTCGACGTGACTGCTGGGGAAGGGATACAATGTCAGCTTGGCGAGCCAGAATATTCTTGATCTCTTCTAAAGGCTTCTTGTCTTTACGTCCTAGAATGGTTTAGAAAGGAATCAAGTCAGGCTGGGGATGTACTAACCTTTCGCCATAGTCTCCTCCCACTTCGACATTCTCTCCTCTAGTTCTGACTGTTCAGCTTCTAAGCGGGCTTCTTCTGCCTTCAACTCTTCCTCCTTTGCTTGAATCCACTCTATACGTTCTTCCACCGCTTTCACACCATCCTCGAATTCCTTCCGAATCTCATTCTCTCTCATAGCCCAGGCTTCGCACACTTCAGCCTCTCTCTTTCTTACAGCCTCCATGATCTCTTCCTCTCGCCTCCCCATTGCGTCCGCAACTTCCTTCTCCCTCTTCATCACCAGAACCCGCAGCTCTTCTTCTCGGTGCGCAACTGCCTCCTTAATGGCTGCATCCATATGTTGTTGAGAGTATTGATTTCGTTGTTCTTGTAATGTGGTCACAATTCGTTGCAAATTCGCGATCTCGGCGTCCTTCTGTGCGACCAAACCATTCATTTGCTGCTCTCGTTCTCGAAGCATCGATTCCCGAACATTGAGATCACGTTCTCGAGCAGCATTATCGGCATGATGGCTTTTTACGGAATTCAATCTACAAAAAAGATCAGGAATGGTTTCACGTTCGACAAAGTGACTAGATCCACATTTTCTCAGCTTCGATCACTTTAAGGGTCAATGAGAGCCGTTCATGTTGGAGTAATTGAGCGGCGGATGGACGCATAGCGGGCTATAATCTGAGCTGAGAAGGCAGGATAATGAAAATGGAGCTGACATACGTTGAGATTCAACATAGATTTAATAACACTAGCGAGAGTTTGAGAATATCCCCGAGGAAGCGGTGGAATTCGGCCAGTTCTGGCCAGATTATAATGGGGCCTCATTCAAAATATATTGATTCCTACCTTATGAAGTTGCTAAGTTCTTGGTGTGTCTTGGCTTCATGAAATGGGGGTTTGAGAGCACATAGCTCGTATATAACGCAACCGAGGGACCAGATATCAGACTTTGTATCATAGGCCTTCTCTTGCATTAGTTCAGGTGACATATAATAAGGTGTCTGTATGGCAATCAACATGTATATAGAGCGAAGGTAACATTCAACGCACTCCGACATAGGTATTTGCGAAATTTGTTTGAGTTAAAGCCCTCGATAATCCAAAGTCACCAAGCTTGACTTTGTCTGCAGTGTCAAGAAAGACTTAACGGTATCTTAGTTAATCACGAACTGGAAGATGAGACACTCAGACGTACCATTATCTGGTTTCAAGTCCCTGTGCAAGATTTGAGCTCGAATACATGATCCCACATTGTCGTACACGTTCCCACCGCTGCTAGTTCTTGCGTGACCGTTTGGATGATGGCAATAATTGAGCGCCAGGAGAATTTGAAGAAAATAACTCCAGATTTTGTCTTCAGATATTGGTCTGTTTGTCCTTGCAGCCTGCTTGATTACTATCGACAAGTCACCTCCCCCACAGTATTCCATAAGAATATAGAGAATTCCAGCATCTCTATCGACGTATCGGTCGTGGTATCGTACAATATGGTCGTGTCCTAGGTCCTTGAGGATATTGCTGTCAGGGTCCGTCAGCTTTGTCATGATAGTCATATAGGAGAACATACACTTCGGCAACAATTTGCTTCCTATCTCGTTCATTCATTCGCTCAAAATTCAACTCTTTACGGGCAAAAATCTGCACAAAGTGAATAAGGAAGAAGGCAAAACTGTGGAATAAAACAACGTACTAAACCATCGGATTTCCGCCTTACTTTTCTAATAATACCAAACGAACCATTCCCGATGACGTCTAGTGTTTCGTACTGGTCCAGAAAAGCCGACGTCATGGTAAGAGAGGTACGCTTGACGAAAGGAAGCAGGTAAGTTTCCTCCGAAGACGAACTGTTGGCACGTGACCGTGTTCCAGCGCGTCGCGTGTTCCGATTCTGGCGATCCGTGAGTGGTTCCACAAGTACGACAGACGATTAAGAAACACCGAGTCGAATCAAAATGTGGAAGGAAACAAGTGATTGATTTAAGACCAGGATCATACCTGAAGTACCCGGTATCAACATCTCGCCAGGGCTTCCAGCAGAGAAATTGGTCATAATATAAAGCGATTCTTTACTCGCTATGCGATATTGTATAATTGAACAATAATAAGAGATGCGGACAAATTCTTTCCGAATGACTTTATTGGCTTTATTTTGATCCTTACAATCGGCAATTCTCCAAAAATGTGGATACCTAGATTGTTCCCTTTGCCTCGATATGCAATGAATGATTTACAAACGGTTGAAGTGGTGTACACTATACAGGGCGGACACATGTTCTTTGACGTTTAAAAAAAGAATGAAAAAAGCAAACAGTCAATTACCCGCAAGGAAATTCTGTATTTCTACATCTTCATCGTATGCTTTCTTCACCTGCATATAAAAGGATTCAGCGAATCTGCGCATGATAAAACAGGCGATGACATCACCCTCGCCATAAAACAGTCGTCGATGAGGACTCGAACGCCTGTAGCAGCAAGACATTTCGTCATATCAAGGCAAGCGTAATGCGCCTCAGAGGCGGCAGCAGCCTCCGCGAATTGTATTGTGTGATTTCCACCATTTTCAACCGTGGGAATGGCTGAAACATATACTTCAGCCGCTTTCCGAGCCCAAGAAGAAGAGATATAACATACCAAACCCAGGGTGAAGTGATGGGAGAGCTATTGTACATTTTGGTATTATAACATTTTTTCAGGAAAATCGGACATACCATAACTGACGTTGCCCTGGTATCCATCAGAGATTCATCCGATGCTAATCACTCATGCGTTCACTCACGAAGTCAGTTGATGCGTACTGAATCCCCCACTCGTAGTCAACGTCACCGTACTTCGCTGTGTTAAGGCTTGCTACTTCGTCACCTAAGAGTCACATTCAGATAATTTCCGCAAAGATACACGCCGTTCTTTACCAAGAACGGCATTCTGTCGGAGATCGAAAGTACTGCCTGTTATCGTTACATTGACTTTACAGCCCGCTGCCAACGCAGCCGCACTGCAAAGATCTATTGATGTAATTCCACAGATTATAGGAATGAAAGTTACTCGAAGCATGGAAGCACCCGCTCTAACGTGGCTTGTGCCTCAGTTCGTGTTGGAGCACGTACATAACAGCTAGATGGTCAAGGTCAAGGGATCAATGGAGTAACTTGGAACGAAGAGTCGAATTCCATACTTTATCTTGGCATAATCAGGGATAACTGAAAGTCGATAGGAAATTGGAATCTCAGATATCAAGCACAAGAATACAGCAGCTTACTTCCGGGTACCCAATCTTTGCCTTGAATGATTCCATGAACACGGTGAGTTGGTAAGAGTTGTTGACGGAGCACCGAGATACTATTGTATGCAAGGACAGCTGCATCCAGGGCATTCTTGCCTTCCCAGGGCGACAACGCGGCATGGGCACTTAAATCACTTGTAATGGGTTTAATCAGGCGTAATAAATTGTCTTACGTGTGTCCTTGGTACTCCACCTCAATCCTATGCAAGGCAAGGCAGCTAGTAAGACTCACAGACCCGACTGGTCCAGGAGCGGGGTGACACCTATCAATTGAGTTAGTTCAAACATATAGACGGCAAAGTTGAGGGAACCACGGACATAAGACAGGCAGACATGTCCTTGTAAGCACCCTTTTCTAAAAGGATGACTTTCCCAGATCCTCCTTCCTCCGCTGAACAGAACAAAGAATGAGGAGATATCGTCCGTTACCAAGAAAGCACGGTTGTTCTCACCAGGCGTCCCTAGGAGCTCCACCTTTCCCGCGATGTTGAATGTCTGAAGAGCCCTCTTAATAGAGATTGCGACACCTACGCCTGAACACATGGTCAAGATCTGTTGAGAAAGAGCGATTTTACCATATACCTGAGATCGCGATCAGGTTATGACCGCATGCATGTCCAATGCCAGGCAAAGCATCCATCTGACAGCGAAATACCCGCATCAGGGCTTATTACAAACGAAACTTCTCCAACACGCACCTCAGAATTGATTCCGATCGTCCTTCCACCTTCCCCATTGGTAAACACCGCGCGCCATGCTGTCTCTAAATGATAATTTTTCGTGACCTCGAAGCCATGCTTGGACATGAATTCGGACAAAACATCGTGTGCATAACTACTCTAACTATGAGAAACAGCAGAAAACACGAAAGAGGTTTATCCGCGTACCGTTCCACATATTTGAGTTCAGGATGAGCTACATGTTACATTTTTCGTGAAGACCAGCTAAGGGACAATGATCACTGTGGGCACACCATGAATATCAAGACTTAGTTCTCTCAGTTCAACGTCCAGCTCCTTAATTGTTTCCTCGATGTTCTGAAGGATATCTGGTCGGTAGATTTCATTATTAGGCCTAGATGGGGTGGATTTGAGACCATCATTGGGACGCCAGACTTGTCCGGCATTCTGATTTGCGAATTTACAGCCACAAGACATCTGGGGAAACTATTACGAAGATGGTGGGCGGGTATCTGTTAACCTCGTCTCCGGTGGGGTATAAATTGATGTGGATGGCGATAAGATCGTGGGAGCTGGGACACGGCTATCGGATCTATCAAATTTCATTTTCTGAGTCTCAAGCATCAACTCGTTGGTAATCTTAAGCTTTCAAATCTGTTACTTTTTCGCCATTATCTCTTCACAAAATGGCACATCTGCTACTCAACATCAGGGTTCCCGGATCCGTTGGTGACGATTTTAACTATTCAAACCGGTCATACGTTCCTCCGGCCCTTTAAAAGGCTTGAGGTGACGGGGACATCGAGAGTTTCGATGATGATAGTATGGTGAAATACTCCCAGGCCTTGACCTGATGATCTCAATGTTCGAACACGTACCAGACCATGGAAGCCGAGCGTGAGGAAGATTGACAGATGAAGGAAGATACTCCTCACTTCTGTGGCTATTATGTCCAAGACGAAAGATAGTGCGCTCAATCAAAATGTCACCTATGTTGCAATTACTGCTATATCCTGGGTTAATATAGCTAATCGGATGATCATCTCTTTGAACTTCCCACTAATGAGAACATCGATCTACTTGTTATGATATGATATCGGCTTTCTACAGCAATATGCTTTTTCTGGTTTCTCAAAAGCATGTGGATGGACATGATATACATAAAGAGGGCTCTATACTTATTTTCTTGAAAATTGAGGCTGTTGAGCTATAGAAAAATGTTAAGGTATGAAATCAGAGCAAGTTTTGTAACCAAAGCCTGGTGAAATGTGATAGAAAGTATGCGAAATTTGACTATACAAAACTTCTTGATAGTGACATGCCTGTCTTCAATCTAAGGCAGGCTAGGGTAGTACAATCAAGTCCAATCAATCGATCAAACTACTGAAAAATGTAAGCAGAAGCATTAAAAATGGTAGATACAGGCAAATGAACTCAAGAAAAAGCACTAAACAATCTAGGGAACATGTTAATTAGTATGTCAGGAAAAGCTGACCATCAATAATTGATTATGTGGCATTTAGCCAAGGCAGTGGTTGTGCTCAGCAAACTCAGTATCAAGGGATCAGATCCAGATATCAGATAATCAACAGGTCAAGGTAGAACCTCTTATAACTCATGAGACCTCTGTGGAAACCAAAAAATATGACTTATTTGAGGTTAGAAATTTAGGGGGGAATTGTTGTATGGTTATATTTAAGGCTTTTTTTATCTGTGGCATTGTTATGGGTCAGCAGACAATGCAAGGGTTGTTAGCCTCTGCTGGTTGAAACATGCATAGAAAGAGCTGCTGGGGGTATGGTATTATTTTTACACCTTTCTTGTCATGGAGGCTACTTTGTCAGAGATGCCTTTATACACAGTGTGTAGAACTCAGTTATCATTCAATAGCCACTAAAACCACATTAATTTTCCTCCACACTCTGAGTGGTGTTGAATCTTCTGGCACAAGATCTTTCCAGGTTTTCTTCACTATTCCAGATTTAATTACTGTCTTTATGAATCTTTTTGTATCTGTAACTAGGCAATTTAGTTTTATTTTTCTTGTTAGTGCAGTTGTAATTCTTATTATTATTTCAGATTTGGTGAGAGTATGCTACAAACCTGCCCTCTTCATGATTTTCCATTTGCACCTCACTTTCTATATTGTGTAATCTGCTTCAGATACCAAGATTATTTTAAATCTTTTCTAGCATCCTCTTTATAATTACTTAGCTGCAGTGTGCAGCCTCAAATGTCTTCTACAGATTGTTTAGTATAGGGTATATTCTTTTTCTCCAGTAGGGTCTTTCTGAAGTTCCAGATCATATCTTGCTCTAATACTTCACACTCAGTGAGTATGTGATTCATTATTTCTTCTACTCTGCATTTCACACATGTTGCACTGTTTCACAGTCTGGGATGTTTTCCCAGTATTTTTCTAGTTTATAAGCATTGTGTAAGCCCTTTCATAGAAAATTTCTTATCTCTTTTAATGGTATCCTATTACAAATTAACTTCTATATATCTTTTTTCAGAGACATCATTTCATTTCTATTCTTTGCAGCCATCTGGTTATGTCTAAGTGTATTTTTGTGCCTTTGTAGTTAGAGATGGGCTGGGACTTTATTATTTCCCTATATGCCAGTGCTTAAGTTATTGTTGCCAGTTGAGCCCTAGACTTTGCAAAATATTTTGGTGTTTTAAGGTTTATTTTGTCTGAGGCTTTTTCTTTTTTGCTTCCTGGCCTGCAAGCTTATCTGTCTCTTTAATTCTATGATTACATAACCCTTGATTAATTTGAGACTGTAATGAGAGGCTCAGGACTTGAGTACTTAATAAATATATTCAGCCAGTTGTTGTATTGTTGTAAGAGGCTGTAGCTCAGTCATATAACTAGCAGAGGGAGATCTAAATTATATGAATAAAGATAAAATAGGTGCAAATAATAAGGTGCTAACTTGACAGAGAGAAATCTAAAGAGAACAAGTCTAAGAAGCCACTTTATCAGTTGATTAAAAATATTCCAAGGTTGAGTCACAGTGTGACTATTGTAACTAATGTCATGGTCATGATCACAGTCATGAGTTACATAGTCACTAGATTATGGGGCCATGTAAATTGGATTACTTTTGATGAGGGCTTTATTAAAGCCCTTATTAAAAGTAATTTATTTTCTAGGATCTGGCTCCTTAGATTAATAAAAAAAGCTGGTTTCCATAGTTCAACCAATTTAGAAGTTTGTTTTTACAGTTCAGCCAGTGAGAAGTTTGATGAAGGCAGCAGAAAGTGGATGAATTAAGGTGACTAGGCATGGAAATTGAAAAAAAAAACATAGAGTAAGAGACCTTTAAAAGAAGAATTTCTTGATAAACACTATTTACTAATACTACTTTCAGCCTTTGAGGTGCTTTAGTTCTTTAGCTATTATTCAGACAAGTGTGGCTCCTTTAACACCACATAGGGAGAAATGATATTTTTTGAGTTTAAAAGTTCTCAGGTTGGCTCTCCTACTAATAGAAGGAAAGGTGCAGGACTTGAGCCATTAGAGAGGTGTAGTCCTAAAGAGCTGAAAGTTCAAAAGGGGCAAGTTGTGTGCTATCATGTAATGTGACTGATGTGACTAATATCACAGTCACAATCATGAGGTCATGGGGCCATGTGAAATTGGATCACTTTTTATTGGCTGAACCCAATTTGGAAGTTTGTTCCCATGGTCTAGCTAGTAAGGAGTTTGATAAAGGCAGCAGGAAAGTAGATGAATTAGGGTGAAAAGGCATGGAAATTAGAAGGAAACATGGGGTAAGGAACCTTTCAAAGGGTGGTTACCTGACAGTGGCCACATAAGCAGCAATGGCCTTAGCCTTCAAGGGTAAAAGCTATTTTTCCCACTAGTGTAATTGTTGTTTTTAATATTAGCTTTTTGTCTTTTCCTTTTTACTGAGCCTTGAAACCTTGCCACATGTGCAGCCCCCAACTCTTCAATAGACTTTTCTTTCTTTGCTGCCAGGACCATTGCAGCACTAGTTGGTATGACCATGGTTTTGTCCATGTCAATCAGTGTCTATTTATCTTCTAGGAATTTTTTGATCTGAGAGGGGCTATATCTCTTTACATCAGCCATGGCAGTGAGGGTCACACAATATGATAGATTGAATGTGGGCATATAATTTAGAGAGGGAAGACAGGATTGCAATCAATTGCAATAACTTCTGTGACATTGCCAGCCTCAAATGCATGGCTGATATTGTCAACAATATTGTTGATTGTCTTTGTGAGGGATTCCAATGGGAAGCACTTTGTTGTCAGTGCTTCCTGAAGTAAGCAGAGTTGTTGTACTAGAACTGCACCCCATGTCAATCTTTGAGGTACTGCCACAGCTTCACAGGGTCTCACTCCTCTGCACAGAGCTTCTATTCTAATAATGACAGTGCCCACTGTTACAATCTGATGGAGTAATGCACTATAAGTATGCCCCATACTTTCAACCTATCACACATTTCACATTTCACACATTTACATATCATTGTTATGCTTGGACATTATACTTGGACAAAGGAGCAAAATAGTATATAATTCCACCTTCTACAGATACCACACCCTCAGTAATTTATACATGGACTGAGGGTGAGTTATTTACACACAGAGATTGTGAACAAATACTCACATTGTCTGTATTAATATAGGTATCCATAGTTCAAATTTTACCACTGCTTTTATAAAGGAGCATGAGGTTTGTAATTTGGGTGTGGTGGTGCAAACTGACTGAAGATGCAGTCCCACAATTGGGCCACAGATAGTTCTAAGTTCATGTTATACCACCACTCACCCCATCTACTATCATCCTTCTCCAGCATATGACCATTTCAAATTGCAGTGACCTTTCCTATGGGTAGAATAATAGGATTTACTGAGCTACCAACTCTGTGCATGTCAACAACTATGTCATGAGTTAGGGTCACCTCAGGTACTGCAGGGGATTGAGTGGAGGGTTTTTTATAGTCCCCAGATATAGATATTCTATGTAGTAGTGCAGGGGGAATGTAGAGAAAAAAGGTCTCCACACAAGCCACATGTGGACTAGTAGGTGCTGATAGCTAGGTGGCTGGTTACAGATAATGAGAGTGAAAGACAAAGGCTTTCTTTCAGTTTCGAATGTTGCACTCCAAGTATGAAGCAGCAACCTGTTAGAATCAATAAGGCAAAACTAGAAGCTAGAATTTACAGGCTCATACAGTAAGTATCTATATTCATCCACGTATATGGTAAAGTCAACTCACCCTCAGTCTGTAGTAGAGATGACTGAGGGTATCGTCATATAAGCCAGTTTATGTATCTTATTGTTCCTTTGTTCAGTATCAACAATGATGTGATTTGTGTGATACGGTAAAGGGAATAAAAAGGGTCGGCACACTTACGGTGCCCTGCACCCCAGATCGCAACACTATGTTGCCAACCATTCTCGAAATTGTCATTCTTGACAAGTTTACGATGTGGTGCTTAGTGGTACAAGTAATGAATGTGACAACCCTTCGAAGCATTGGGATCACGGACATCATGCCAAGAATCTTCACTCGGCTAACTGTGGATGGAACTCAAATATTTTGACGTCACCAACATGTCACACGAGGGGATTGTGTTGCATCCCATCCGACAGTTTCAATGACGTTAACTTGCGGTTCGTGTCATGATAAAACGTCGTCACCTCCTTTGTAACTCCTTCCAAAATCAATAGATTTAGACAGTGAAGAGTGTATTGCTCAAAGGCCTCAACATTGGATAAGTGCATCTCCAAGCATCTGCAGTCGCAGCTCATCGACGCGTATTATCCGATACATCGATCGAGCGGCATCAAACCAAGGTTGGGGCCACGTTCAAGCCTCAGGACATGAAATCTCTTGTCGTTTTAGCCTCCAAACCCATGCGGATGCAACGTGGTCTTATTCTGTCTATCACACGTACAGCACTACAGACGGCAGGCACTCAGCTGGTGACGGGCACACCACACATGTACGCTTGTGTTTAGTCTAAATAAATCCTCTACTCAACTCAACTTAACTCAATTAAATTTTTTCTGCTTGTGTTGCCCATCGTCTAATCGCCGTCATTCAATCTGGGAATCCTTCAAGCATACGGTTACATCTGCCCATGCAACATAGCCCTAGTATTGTTCAACTCAGGCCTCCACAACATCCGTCGTCCTCTCATAGTCGTGTACCTTCAGTACATTGGTTATTCAGGAGCAACATTCCTCGGAGGCGCAGCTCGTTCTTTCCGGTCGACGTACAGAAGAGGAATTTTTTCGGAATGGGGGAAGTTGTTAATGTAATCACAAACGTCAGTCGACTCTGCAAATATGCGTCTTTCGTGCTAATCCCTTATTTCATAGCCAGCACAGACAGTTCGTTCTCTTACCGAGTCACGCAGGCTTCTAGAAGAAGCTCAACGAGAAATCGCAGAGAGTCGTGAGCGTTCACAGATACGACCGAAACACACATTTTCCCGGCTTCCTGGATTCTTCCCTCGCAAGGCCGAGATTCAAGTTCTTGAACGAGCATTAGAAGGAGAGCCCTCCTTTACCGTTCTTTTCGGTGCAAGCTCCACCGGCAAGGTTTATTTGTTCTCATCACACTCCGTTAGGTTGGTCTGCTAAACTCCATATGCACAGACTGCACTACTGAGGGAAGTTCTCTCGCGCGAACGTTATCACGTCCTTCATTTCGACCTGCGTATCGCTGGGTTTGCAGATCTATCGAGCCTTTATCAGAGCTTGAGTCAACAAATGGAACTTTATTTTGAAGAGATTGCTGCGAAGATGCCGGGGTATGAAGAATTCCAGAGGGAGGCGTGGAGCTTCAAGGTGATCATGATACCTAGTTAGATTACTCTATCTCACCGCCTTTTTACCAGTTCGATCGTCAAAATGTGCAAGGGCACCCATCAGATACGTCTAATGGTGCAAAACCAAGTCTTGTCAAAACAAGCGATATCGCTCGACTCATGGAACTCTTCCAGGTATGCGAATGCTCAAGGTACATTTCAGTAACTTTTACACAGTCTAATGCTACAGAGTTCGCTTCTGAAGTATTGGGAGTTTCAACCACTTGACAACGACAACAACCACTGTCTTAGTCAAGGCAAAAGCCGACAATCGTCTGACAAGACATCTGAACAAACTCACGTTGACCCAAGCCCCAATGGTCGCTCTACAGCGTCCAGACGCTGGATATTTCGAAAGTCGTTCAAAGGAAAGGAGAGGAAATCTCTGAAGTCTGCAAGAACGTCGAATCTAGGAAGCGTGCCTGACAAATTGTCTGGCAAGCTATTCAAGAAAATGCCGGTCTGTGTCTTCACCTTCCTTGTGCATCAATACATTGGCCTAATGCCTTCAACGCGATATAGGTTATTTTTTTTGATGAAGCTCACAAGCTGTTGGTTCCTGTATTCCTCTACATGCAAGCTTGAGATAATTAGTTCTGTAGGCCAGCCCTAATCCAATCAACAGACACGATGAAGTGTCTACTCGATTCAATGCTTGTTCTGACCAAGCAGGATCGTTTATGCCACGTCATACATGCCACGAGCGATCCATTCTATCAAACGTGGTTGAGGCAGTTCAACGTCATGCAGCACTGTAAGGTAGGCAGGCTACTTTCATCCATGCACTTTATCTCTCATCCATGATCCACTTGGAGATTATCACCATTGGTGACTGCTCAAGATCGGAGACGAAGGCTTATCACCGTGACCAGTTGTTACCAATGGTTCCAGAAAGGCTACGGCCAGGGCTTAAATTTGAGATCCTGTATGAAGCATTTGGCGGAAAGCTGGCTCATTGGCGCGACTACATCACAGACTATGGCGAGCTTCGTCGCCTTCTCACATTAGACTTCGCTGATGCTTGCTACAGTGAATTCCAATGGAAAAGTCGATGGTACGTGTTCTTGAGTTATCTACCAAAACGTTGTACTAATCTGTTTTTCTTAGTGAAACAGAGTTCTCATTTCTTACAAGCCCATGCTCTCCTCAATCTTCACATCATTCACTCTTCACAATCCCCTAACAGTCACGAGGAAACACCCACAAACCAAAATCAAGCGGCCAACACTACCAACCAGAACACATTGCACCCAGGACTAGGGCCCGCAGGGTTCAAAATCTACTCCCCTATCACACGCCCACTTTCTCCAAATGAGGAAGACCGCTTGAACACTATGATTGCAGGTTACTACTCAGCGGACTTCACGGCGATGCAGTTGTTGAAAGTCATGAGCCGCCTCACACAGCCCGATACGAGGTATATCCCATACTTTCTTCTCTGCCGTGAGATGGGTGTGCGTGCAGTCGACGGCATGATCAAAGGTCGCTTGTTAGACCTCAGATGGACTGAGACGACGACTAGAGAGGACGGAGAGGAAGTGAGAGCACGTAGTGGAGTAATGAGTACCCCTGGAGGCCCGGGAGGGATCCCAAGTTATTCTCCGCCTGGCGTTGATCCAGTCGCAGTGGACATGATACCCCAGTCATCTGAGGAGGGCATGATACCTGTGTCAGAGCTCGAACTGGGACAGAGGGATATCTACGAGGATGTACTGGAGGTGGTTGGACCTAAGCTGGTACCGACGACACCGATTATGCGATACGCGATGCGTGATGTGGTCCGAGAATATGAGGACGACCAGTCGGTTTCCGAGTATGCTTCTATGTTGGACGTCGATGAATATTGATGCATAAAAAATGAGATGCGTTGATGGGTTATTCTGCATATAGATACGTTTATCCCATCTTCTCTTTCGCAGTCACTTTCTCCAATGCTCTACCAACCTCTATGTCGTCATGTATAAGGCCAACAATGTGTAATTACTCGAGTCCAGCATATTTGACATCTGCATTGGCATCCAACCAAGCTAGCCATTTCTTCAAATAACTTCCCCCATGACAAATAGTCGATGAATCCCCCACGACACACTGAGGAGATAAAGTAAAATGAGCAGAAATAATATGGAGGGAAAGACATACTAGATGACGTTTCGCTCTCGTCATGGCCACTGAAAGATCGAAATGATTAAACGAATGTTGTAGCGATTAGCCACAACCTACCGTTGAGTCGTCGTTTCTCCTTCAAAAATCCTACCTCTCTCTATGTAGCAGAGGAAAGATTGTTTTATGATTGTTGAAGAAAGTGATGACGTGCCTACCTTATCATTACTGCGCACTAGACTGATAATGACCGCTTCTTTTTCTCGGCCTTGCATTCCGTCAACGCTTCCTATTTCGAGTTCGGCCCCATACGTCGGACGGAGAAGAGTCGATAGGAGAGTCACTTGAGCCTGATATCTGAGTATAAGCAGTCCACATCAGTAGTATCCTCTAATTCAATATGCACTCTAAGAGAAAATGGAATTACGGTGTGATAACAGAAATTTGACCGGGAAGCAATCCTCCCTCTACCTTTCAATTTTGGCATCAGCCACTGCTTGAAACGCAACTCCGATCATAACAACATACCAACTTTTCAACCCAATTATTCACAATTGTCGCCTCGTTCTCGTTACATCGACTACCCTCATCTGCATCTGCATCTACCCTCTCAAAGTACTCACAACCTGCAGTGTCAATAAATACCACAGGAGTCTCGAATATCTCTTTTCGGTCGTCTTCGTTGTCAGCCCGGGCATTCGGAAGGTCTAACAAAAGATGACCCTCGACTGAGGTGTGCGATAGAAGCTTCGACGAATACAATGTTTGTGACGGAAAGGCGCAAATTTGTGAATGCATCCTGAAAGATGATCAACGACTGGCTAAAAGTTAACATGAACCCGTAAAGCTGACCTGTATTGTATGGTGAGCATTCGCTTGATGCTTTCCCCAAACATACTTTCAAGTCGATCGAACAAGGTAGTCTCCAATGTCCGCGGCGGACGCAACAAGGTTTGATTGTCTGTCGGTGGCATGATGGACTTTGATGATGAGGGTTGTGGTCTCTCGTTTTCTAGCTCTAATTCGTCGTGATCACTGACTAACGAGTCAAATGCAGAATCTAGCGTCTCATATCTTTTGTTCCTCGTTTTTTCTTGTTGAGAGATCTTCGGCTTACAAGCGCCCTTCTCTTTCTTCTCATTATGCAGTGATAGAACAGTTGGCGGTAATTGCATTGGATCGCCAGCCAAGATGAGTTTCTTTGCTTTGAAAATGGGTATCCAGCAGACCTAAAAACACAGTGGGCCTGCATGACGAAAACCGCGAATATGTCTGCTTACGGCTTCCAGAGCTTGTGTCGCTTCATCAATGATGAGAACGTCGAAATCATGATCTAACAGTTGACGCCCTCCAGCAGAATGGCAGGTTGCTAATACTATCTTTCAAAAAAATGAATAGTCCTGGACTAGGACAGAGTGACAAAGCGCGACCTGTGACTCAGAAAGGACTGATCTTGTAACTCCACCTTCACGTTGGCGATACCTGAATGTTTATTGAGAGGTTACTGAGTTGAAAGGCCTTCCATTATAACCAACTTACTCTTTACGAAGAGCTTTCACATCATCCCATAATTTTTTGCGTTCAATGCCTTTGGGGCGTTTGCCTGTCGCTCCTTTCCCCTTTCCAGAAAGTACGGCCAAAGTCTCTTCGAGTTCATTCTTCACATCTTTTGCCAAGGCCGCCTGTAGGTCTGTTACGACGCCCAGTTGGGAAAAGTTTTCTTGCCACTGACCTGATCTGTTCTTGTTGCTTTTACTTCCAACGTAGACTCAAGAATACCCTCGTGAGACATGACTCGTGCCGGATGCCCAATACGAGTCACCTTCAATCGTTCTCCTTTCTCTGTGACTGGAAGGGCCAGTAGGCGTTCAAGAATATTGTCGACAGATAGATTAGATGCTCCACAGACAAGGAGCTTGAGAGGGATTGGATTATACGACGAGATAGAAGTGAGCTGCCGGATGAGTTCGATGAGGGTGTGTGTTTTGCCGGTTCCTAAGTTGAAAATTCAATATTGGTATGAAGATAGTTGTAGAGTAAATAACCTGGAGGTCCGTGGATACAAGCTACCTCAAGAGATTCCAGGCAGAACTTTATTGCTTCTTTCTGACTAGCATTGAGTCCGTCATCGAAAAATTTGATAACATCGATGGACTGCAATGGAGAACGAGGTATCACCCCCATGAGAACTTTTGTAAGATGTATTGACTCGGGCTGCGCCTTTTCATCCTGATAGCCTGTTAACAATCGAGAGATGACAATGAAACACAGTAATCATACCTTTGGAAGGGTGAGACGTTTCTCTAGCCGTTCTAAGGCTTTTTCCATGCTGAATCGAGGAAGAAGTAAGAAAAAGGACTCAGACAGAGGTGAGGAAATGGCTTGCCGATCATATGTAACACTGTTTGCAAGCTTCACTACACGACACCGTTGGGGTAGGTCTAGGTCTTCACAAGAAGAGTCCGACGAATCCAAAGCAATGACAATTCTCGTGTCAGAGATCTGCAATATTGAATCAGCATTCAGAGAATACACGAGGAGATACACACCTTATACACAACTCCCTCCGGTGATCCTTTGACCTCCTCCGCTGTACCTGTAGGTTTCTTGGCTTTTTTTGTGATACTAGACACATTCGCCTCTATTCTTGCTAAATCTCCTGTTCTTGTCGAATGGTCAGGGTCTACTCGTTTGCAAATGACCATCAGATTATGCTCACCGAAACGTATGTGGAGGAAAAGATGGGCTCGTGTGATATGCTGCTGGTCTTTCCAATTCTACCAAGCTATTCTTGTCGTAAGAACAGAATATTTACAAAACTTTCGATGAGAGACGAAGCTACGTTTTACCACCCAAACCAATATTGACCCCAACAATCCCTAGCCCGCCCAATGATAACCCTTTCCGTTCAAGAAGTTTGGGTCCACAATTAGAGAGTAGAAGTGAGCTGCGTTCTATTTCTATATCACGTTCCCTCTTGAGAAGTCGCCTTTGACAATCTAGAAACGCTGCTATCATATCAGAATTAGCAGCCATTGAGCTTGACAGAACGAAGTCAAAGATCGTGTCGTATATAATCACGATGATCTCTTATCGCGATAAGGCGGTGCTCATGATCTTTGACCTTAAATAGGGAAGTATGTTTCACCCTGACCCTCACATCATTCCTGGTTAACCACGGTCGAACGTATCATCACCCATGGCCCCTTCGTCAAGGCCCAAAGTTACGGGTTATTAACGATTATGGGTTAGTGGAGGTTTTATTGTAGAATCGCATATACAACTTTATTTAAGTTGATACAGACAACAATACACTGTTTCTTCTATCTATAGCTTATTTAAACATCCTGAGACGTAAAATACTAAGTAATTACAGTAGAGTGGAGTGATTGGAACCCATTGAGGCATGCAATGCCATGTAAACGGATCATCCATGTCAGAGATGTGATTGAGGATTGTTGATGCTGCAGAAAGTGCTTCTTGGCATGAGGGTTTATTGAGGCTGTTCCTTGCCATTATTTCCATCTCTCCTCTGCTTAGAACTCCACATAATACTGTATTATGGATCAAGATAAGTAATTTTTTATTTACAGGGCCTGTTGATAAGCCCTGGTCCAAGCTGACTATATTGGCCTATGGCCATGCCTGTCAGGGGACTCCTCATTCCCTTCTTTCCTTGCTTCTTTCACTTCTTATTCCTTCACTCTCCTTTCATTCATTTCTTTATTTCTTCTATCTTCTCTCATGATGTTGTTTCTATTTTCTCAACACTATTTATTAACACTATTTTCAACCTTTGAGGTGTTCTAGTTCTTTAGCTATCATCCAGACAAGTGTGGACCCTCCAGCACTGCTTCCAGGCTGCTTATATAAGCCAGAGTTTGCCTTTCTAACTTCTAAAGTCCAGAGTTTTCCTGCTTTGTTTGCACTGTTATTTGGTTAGTCAATTTTTGAGTTTTTAAGGTTTTGTTGTACTGTACAGTTGTTTCCCATGCTTCAGAAGCCCCAGAAGCATCCAACCTGGCATAGGGAATCCCCAGACTTGTTCTCTTTGGATCTCCCTCTGCCAGGTGAATAGTTATTATAATATTATCAGTACATATTCTAATACACTTTGGATCTCCCTCTGCCAGCTGTGTGACTGAGCCATAGCCTCCAGAGGTCACCCTTACAATGCCTCTGAATGGTACTCCATTTCATGAAATACATTTCCATTAGCATTGCACTGAAATGATAAAGTAGGTATGCACTATAACATTGATTATACAAGTGACAGATCTATGCAATAAAGAGCCCATTTGCCTTGTATGTATGTGATGCATCCAAGATTGTGGTCAGAGCAATGTTTGGTTAAGAACCAACTTGGCATGTGTGCAGACCTGTAGGCTTCATGTCAAAGAAGTTTACTACTGCTCAGCAGAACTATGCTATACACAAGTTAGAAACTCTAGCAAATTTTAGAGTCCTCCTTAATGGGAAAATAAAGTCATGGATACAAGATAATATCATAACAAATCATAAAGCATTAGAGTTTTTCAAAACTCAAGCACACTTTACACCATAACAATAACATTGAATAGATTATTTATCCTGCTACCACTTCAATATCACTTATATAAAAGGTGAACTGAACAAAGTTGCTAATTGCTTGTCTCAATATTTTGAAAATGACAAATGCAAAGAAGTTGATTAATCATGTAAATATGTGAATGCAGACTATTGCAATGACTCAGAAAGTAAAGGATTGCCTATACATTGGTTCCACAAAATAAAGGATTACATTATTGAATTACAGGCAATGAGAGGCCAGAAACTGTGACAAGCATGCAGCTGCATAAATAGAAATAAGAGAGAAAGAGTATGCTTCAGGCTACTCAACTAGCTGTCAAAGCAGCCATAAATGATTTAGAGGACTCAGTGTCTGTACACTATATTGTACACTCATTTGAGAGAGCAAAACTAAGTTTAAGTCTCCTGGCAAAACAGTAACTCTGGGAATAAATTTAGCATGATTACATGAACAACCACAAAACAGTCAAAATTCTCAACAACACTGAGGACTACCTTTGATTCCATACTAATAGTGAAATGCTATTCACTACTAACATCTATGGCAACCAAGTAATGTAAGTGGTGGGGCACTTCCAAGTGCTACACACTCTAACACATATGTTTGAAGGTGATTATAGTGGCTAAATATGACCAAAGATGTCACTATGTTTTGCTCAACATGCAAGAAATGTTGATGTTTGAAAGCATTCAATAAATGTGTTCCTAGCAAGCTGTATTTACTCCTTATTTCAACAAAGTCCTGAGATTCAATTGGCATGGACTTAATTGGCCCATTCTCCAAATCTTAGGGTTACAACTACCTATGGGTTGTAATCTGCAAAATAACCAGTATAGTCCATTTCAAGACTACTACAACTGCTGAGAAGCTGTTATAGATTTACCTAAGAGATTTTGTGAGGCTACATAACTTACTAAGCTCAAGTATAAGTGATAGAAACTCAAAATCTACCTCCAATTAGTGGAGAGAACTTCATTATTGATTAGGAGCAAAATTGCTCATGTGAATGTTATTCCATCTTCAAACAAATAATCAAATGCAACAAGCAAGTTGTGGTTTCATTCAAATTCTCCAAAAAATAGTTTGCTCATATCAGAAAGATTGGGTAGAAAAGTCACTGAAGAATGAGTTGTAGTTTTCTGGTTTTTAATTGATGGTCCTACAGTCTAGTGATGTATGAAAATGGATTTTTTGTATTGTGCATAACTTATTAAGAAACTTCAGACTTTGATAAAGCATATGAGGCTCTGAAATGGTTGTTTTATTAGCCTAAAATGTGTTGCAATTCAGAATTGAATTACATGCCATTCTGCTGTGAGTGTCAGCATTATAAGTCTTCTACTTGATGACTAATGGGCCTGCAGGAAAAAGGCTTAATATCTGCAAAACTCCTTTTACAGAGCTAGAAATGCAAGTGACAAGCTAGGGTCAAGCAGCATAGGAGTGAGCAAAAAGCAAGCACAGGGCAAGCAAGGCTAGCAGAAGGTCAGACATTGCTAGAAAAACTTATAGTCAGTTTAGTGAATAGGCCACAAAAATACTGCTATTATTCAGCTCAAAGGGTTTTATTTTATAGGCTCTACATAGTATGTCAGTGGCTGTGCTATTACTAATACTGTTTAACTAATTGAGCCCTAGTATATGAAGGAGTATCACTAACAATAATTGATGCTGAGTTAAGGTCCATGTATATAATTATAACTCATCAAGTCTGATTACTAAATGACAGAATAGGATGAGCTGAGCAATTGGTTGAATCTGTTAAGAGTAAGCATATTGTTGGATTAAGCCTGGAATAGAGTTGGACTCAGTCTTGAGACCAGTTTCCTTGAAGGGCTCTGCACTAAAGTGGGATGAAACTTGACTTTGCAAACCTACACAATATGTCAAGGAACTAAAATATTTAATTTGTGGCTGTAGCATCACTAACAACTAACAAATGAAAGAATATGCAGTGATGAGTTTGCTGTCAACACTGTGTGGGAAGACATTCCATTAAGCTGCACAGCTTAGTGAAATGTCTTCCAATATAAAGTAAACCCAACTCATCCAGTCAATAGATATACTCCTCTATGTCCTGAAATCACCAGGATTGGTAACTATGCATTAATGATGTTTTTTTCTGACTCATATTAAATTTGAGCTCAAAGGCTTCACTGCAAGGATAGTGCCTCTATTGGGAGTTGATCTGCTACCATCTAAGTCAGTTACTTTATGTTAGGACAATGGGAGTCTAGTGATGACATTTTATCTCAACATGTATATACAATTATAAACTGCAGAAATGCAAGTAACAAGAAGCTGCTAGGATCTGACATTAGTGCAGAAAAAAGAAATTGATGAACTTCTATTGGTGCTGAGCTAATCCAAACATGTGTTGGAATCTGAACTAGTGGAACCTAGATAATATGGATACTCATAAGTATCTTAATCTATGATACAATTGGTCCATGTCATATAAGTCTGTAAGTAATGCTACTTATTCTTAGTTTATTTTATAACAACTGAGGGTGTTGTTCATTAAGTATTGCAGTATATATACTTTGATTTTGCTTTGTCTGCATATATGTGATGAGTGTGATAAGTGTGATATAAGTGAAGAGGTGATTGCACCTCATGTGCTTATAGTATTCATTATCCACAGGTCTCAACACTCCTCCTCACTGTAAGTGCTACTCCTCCTTGCACACAATCTGATCTCTCCTCAAGCCCATTATCTCCCTTAGTCTGATGGAATTTGGTGCTAGTAGTGCCTTCATGAATATGTTCATAATATTGTCCTTAGTATTAATGTACTATAGATTGATCTCCTTGGATGTGACTCATTCATGGAAAAAATAATATTTAATATTGACATGTTTTCATCCTAGCATGCAGGAGGGAGTCTTTAGACAAGTTAATTACAGAGTTATTATTGCACAGTAGTGTGATTACACCACTTGTTGGATGCTCCAAGGCCTTCATCAATATATGCAGCTATATACATTTTTGTGCCACCTTGAATGCTGCCATATACTCTGCCTCACAAAATAATGCCACTACTGTCTTCTGCTTTCTCATGGACTAGGACACTAGACCAGAACTTAATGAGGTTATACAGAGAAGAACTAGACTTATTGAAGAAGATGGAAGTATGGGAACTCTGTCACAATTCCACCACACTCTCCCAAGCATAGCCACACTGACTCTTATGCCTCCTTCTTCTCCAATACCTGACCATCAATGATTTAATCACCAGAATCACTGAGCTTTCCCAAGTCACCACTCCTTAACAATCCAACAACACTTAGCTTCCCCAATGGAGGCTAGATCACTCCTAACACCACATAAATACCACTTCAAATAATTACCCCACAGCTCTTAACTTCTGTGCAATTGTCCTGCTGCCTGATCACACCAAGGCTTGATCTTCTCTGGCACATAGTTATAAGTTTTACTAATTTAAACTGGAAAAATTATCTGGATATAAAATAAAGTATAGGTGGTTACACATAGTCCTGATACATGATGATACTGTTGCCTTTCTTGATGGATCCACCTAGATCTTCTCTAGCCTCCTTGTTGCTTCATACCCCTCATCCTCTTTCCTTTTCCTTGGTATAAGCATTCTTGCCTGTTTACTGAGGATACAATGATCACACTTCAAGGGAAAGGTGCATAGCATATCTTCAACCATTCTAGTTTGTGCCATCTGCATGATTGCCTGATAGTTTGCATGCCCTAGCCTTCTATGCCAGGTTTGTATATTGGTGAAAGCATGTATAGTGAGAATATGGTTAAAGTAAAGATTGATTGCATAGAAATTTCTATTAAGGAGTAATGTGCCTGTTGCAATGACTTCTTTAATTATCTTTTATGCTAATTTTATGCCATTTTTGTCAAAAATAGTCTCTATATTTGTGCACTTTGCCAGTTTGCTTATGAAGAGGAGCTAAACAGTTGATTTTGGCATTAGAAGCACATCATTTAGCTCAAGAGTAGAGCCACTCTTAGTCTGAAGGCAAATCTTTCCTATAGTAGTGGCAGCAATAGTTAAACCTTCTACTCCATAGATAGAGTGCTCCAGGATCAGCATTAAAGACATGAAATCAGAAGGGTCTGGAGTGATGTGTACTGTTGCACTAGAATTGAGCTAGAAGGGCAATATATTAAGGGAAACTGATGTTAGAGCTGTTTTATTGCTTTGGTTATATTGAACATAAGCTCCTAGATGAGAAAGAGACTGATGACATATGGCAATATCAAGACTAGCATACTAACTACTGGATTTCTTCCTAAGTACTTGTGGAATGTTGTGGGCTTTGAAAGTGATTGTGCACTGGAGAAGATTGAGTGTTAGTGAGATTAAGTAATAGGACAATTATGCAGGAGTCAGAACTTATAGAGCAGCATTTGTGCAATGTTGGAAGTGATCAGACCTTATTGAGGAAGTTAGGTGTAATTCAGTTATTGAGAAATGATAGCTACAGGAGGGCTTAGTGATTTGGGGAGGACTTGGTGATCTCAGTGATCAAATTAGTAATAGTTATGTATCAGAAATGGAGAGAGATAGAGGTTAGTGTATGTAAGGGCAACCTCTGGAGGCTATAGCTCAGTCACACAGCTGGCAGAGGGAGATCCAAAGTGTATTAGAATATGTACTGATAATATTATAATAACTATTCACCTGGTAGAGGGAGATCCAAAGAGAACAAGTCTGGGGATTCCCTATGCCAGGTTGGATGCTTCTGGGGCTTCTGAAGCATGGGAAACAACTGTACAGTACAACAAAACCTTAAAAACTCGAAAATTGACTAACCAAATAACAGTGCAAACAAAGCAGGAAAACTCTGGACTTTAGAAGTCAGAAAGGCAAACTCTGGCTTATATAAGCAGCCTGGAAGTGGTGCTGGAGGGTCCACACTTGTCTGGATAATAGCTAAAGAACTAGAACACCTCAAAGGTTGAAAATAATATTAATAGATAGTGTTGAGAAAATAGAAACAACATCATGAGAGAAGATAGAAGAAGTAAAGAAATGAATGAAAGGAGAGTGAAGGAATAAGAAGTGAAAGAAGAAAGAAAAGAAGGAAATGAGGAGTCCCCTGACATCACCCCCCCTCTAGAGTGCAGCGTCTTGATGTGCTGGATAGAAGTAGTTCTGGATGGCCTGATCTACCTTGAAAAGAGAATAAAGACCTCTAATTGCTCGAGAAGCATTGGGATGCTGCTGATAGAATTCCTGGACCAAGGCAGGGGCATGGACATTCTCTTGTGGCTCCCAGGAGATATCCTCGATTCCATAGCCCTTCTACTTAATCTTGAATTGAAGCTTGTTTCTAAAGAGTCAGCTGTTAAGAATCTATTCCACTTTATACTCTTCTTGGTTGTCAACTAGAACTGGAGGTGGAGGTGGCTGTGGGCATCAACCTAAGATTGGATCTTCAGATGGTGGAGAGAGTTTCACTACATTAAAGACTAGATGGAATCAACTCATTCCACTAGGCAGCTTGAGTCAATAGGCTAGTAGGCCCACCTGCCTTAATATGGGAAAGGGTTATAGATGGCAATAAGAGAGCTTCTGAGAAGGTTAGGTAGTAGCAATGTCAGAGGCATCCAAATAGACTTGATCTTCTGGCTTGTACTTGGGGGCTGGAGCTCATACATGATTATAATAGTAGGCTATATTATTCTTTGCCTTAGCTAAAGTAGCCTTAGCTTCCTCCTGAGCTGCTGTCAGGGGACTGGTTTCCAGACCATGTCCAACTCTATTCCAAGCTTAGTCCAATGATATGCCTACTCCTAGCAGATCCAATCAGCTGCTCAGCCCACCCTTTCCCCTTTCATCTCTTAGTAGTCAGCCTTGATGAGTCATATGCATGGATCTTACTTAGCATCAATTATTGTTAGTTATACTCCATTATATATTGGGGCCCAATTAGTAAACAGTATTAGTAATAACACAGCCACCAAATGTAGTATATATAGGCAGCCTGTGGATAGAATATCCCCAAGCTGAACAATAGCAATATTCTTCTGGCCTATTTACTGAACCAACTGTAAGCTTACCTAGTGACATCTAACCCTCTATTAAGCCTTGCTTGTCCCTTGCCTAACTCTTACTGCCTTCATGCTCACTTGACTCTCACTCATCACTTGCACTGTTGGCTCTGTGGAAGGAGTTCTGCAGACACCAAGCATTCTCCTTACAGCTGCCTTCATCTGGTTTAAGAACTCATTGACAGCTTCATTCTCTGAAGGTTGCCCATGAGGCTCAAATCCCATCCAAAGGTATTGACTAGTGTCTAGAAGGAAAGGAGATATCTAGGTGGCAGCATGCACATGGTTGTTGTATTAGAACTCTGCCTCTGGTAATAGGTCATTTCAATCATTCTATTGCTCATTGCAGAAGAGCCAAAGATACTGTTTTAGCTCCTGGTTGACATGCCTGATCTGGCTATCTGACTGAGGATAATAGGCTGTGAAAGTGTAGAGCCTGACATAGAGGAGGCAATATAGTTCTTTAGTAAACTCTGCCACAAAATTGTAGTTCATGGTTGGAGACATAAGCATCTGATAGCCCATGGAGTTTCTAGATATGCTTCTAATACAGATTAGCAGCACCCATGGCTGAGTAAGTAGTGTGTGTTGGAATAAAATAAGCATGCTTGCTACAGAGATCTACCACTATCATAATCACATCATATCTATGAGAGTCTGGTAATTCAACAATGAAGTCTATGGAGGCCACACTTCAATGCTTAGCTAGAATGGGCAAGGGAGTAAGCTGTCCCATAGGAGGCTGACAACAAGGCTTAGTCTGAAGGCAAAGATCACAGGTGGAGGTGTAGGTGCCAATATACTATGACATTTGAGGCCACCAATAATTTTGTGAGACTAGCTCCAATGTCTTCCATCTACCAGGATGTCTTGCAACTCAGGAATCATGATGCTGCTCCACAATCTGCCTCCAGAGGTCAGGCAGGTTAGGAACATAAATGTGTCTCTGGAAGATAAAAAGACCATTCTCCAAAGACTATTCATCAGTGCAGACAAATTTCACTCCAGTTTTTTCTTGAGCATGCAAGGCCATGGCAGCCTTAGCTACCAGATCTTCCTGAGTGCCCTCCTGATTACCTTGGCAAATGTCTTGGAGGATGCTCACCTCTTTTCCTTGGCCAACTACACCTTTCAGAGCATGGATGGCAAATAGTTCTGGCTTCAGGAGTACAATATTGTCATTGTCACTAGCTCTTGAGCCATAGTCTGCTCACCTAGAAAGTGCATTTGGCTTGCCCATGCTTCATCCGGGTTTGTGATGCAGAGAGAAGTCAAAGTTGGCTAAATACAAGGACTATTGAGCCTGTCAGCAGTTGAGTTTCTTAGCTGTCCAAAAGTACTCTAAGTTCTTGTGATCAGTCTACACTTTGAATTTATGCCTGGCACCCTCAAGAAAATGTCACCACTCTTCAAAGGACTGAATAATAGCTAACATCTCTTTGTTGTGGATCTCATAATTTCACTCTGCTGCATTGAGACTCTTGGAGTAGAAGGCTATAGGATGCCACTTACCATCCTTTCTTGACTGCTAAGAGAGGACAGCTCTAGTAGCAAAATCTGAGCTATCAGCTTCCACATGGAAGGAAGAGTCATCATCTGGAAACAAAAGGACAGGCTTTGAAGTAACTGCCTGTTTGAGAGCATTAAAGGCTATCTGCTGTGCTATATCCCAGTGCCAAGAAGTATTCTTAGTGGTGAGATCAAAGAGGGGCCAGGCATAGTGTGACAAATCCTAAATAAACCTCCAGTAGAAGTTGGTGAAACCCAGAAAGGCCTAGACCTCCTTCTTCTTCTTAGGCTCTGGCCACTCTACTACACCAGCCACCTTGACTGGGTCCATCTCAGCCATTCTATGAGAGATGATTAGTCTAAGATATTCAATCTTAGTCTGCTCAAACTCACACTTCTCTGGCTTAAGATAGAGCTGATGTTGGTGAAGACATTCCAGTACAATGTATGTAATCCAATGATGCTCCTCTAGAGTCTTAGTATAGATGAGGATATTATCAAGATATACACATATAACACCTTCCACTATGAGGTCTTAGAAAATGTCATTTATCATAGTCTAGAAGGTGGCTGGGCTATTAGTAAAGCCAAAAAACATTACCAGAGGTTCAAAGAGTCCACAATTTGTTCGGAATGCTGCCTTCCACTCATTGCCTTCCTTGATGCGCACATTGTTGTAGCCCCAGTGGACATCTAACTTAGTGAAATAGCATGCACCTTGGAGGTTGTTGACAAGCTCTGAAATGAGTAGTAAGAGATAGTAATTCTTTATAGTTATTGCATTCAAGACTCAGTAGTCTTGAACCAAATGTAGAGATCCATCCTTTTTCTTAATGAAGAAGATTGGAGAGGCCATGAAAGACTTTGAAGGATGAATGCAACCAGAGTCTAAATTCTCTTGCAAAAAGGCATCAAGCTCATCCTGTTTTCTAGGAGAGAGAGGATAGACCTTGCAGCTAGAGGGCTCAGCATTGGGTATGAGCTTGATTGCATGAGGCATCAACATCCATTGGAACTCCAAGAGGAAGTGAACATGCTGTAGGTGCCTAAACAAGAGGTGGAGTACAAGAGGAAAAGGGAGGCTGAAGAGGAGAATGAACAGAGGGAGAGGCATAAAAGGTGGAACAAGGAGCAGTTCCACAGTGGAGCTCATGTCACAACTCTATGAGCTGCCACTGATTATGTGCTACCTGATACCAAGATTCAATACTTGTATCATCTGGTTGTCTCTCAGCCATGCTGTCAATATGGTCTATGAGAGAGGGAAGAAGGCTATCTTGAAAAGTGAGACAGAGCTGAAGACCATCAGGATAAGAGGCCTATTTAGCTAGAGCTCTGAAAGAGTCAATATACTCATCTAAGGTCCACTTTCCCTATCTATATCAATGAGGATCTTGAAGAGTAAGGGCTGCTACCTTAGCAGGGTCCAAGGGGAAAAACTCTGTCCAAAACTCCTTCTCAAACTGACTCCAACTTCCAAAACTCTCTACTCCTCCAGGGTATTGAAAAACTCATAATGCATATGTTGAAGCTCACCCAAACTTTATATAGGAGAGAACCCAGGCAATCTTGAGAGCATCAGAGGGGAAGGCTTCATCACTGAGTTGGATGTAAGTGATACAAGACTGCAGAAAATGCTCACTTATGGCTCAATCACCATTGAATGCATTTGGGAGTGCTAAGTGAGGAATATTGGCATGAGCTGGGGAGGAGGCCCTAAGGTGAGGGGCTGGGGGTGTGTCAGCCCTAACTGGAGGTGTTTGGAGAGGAGTAGGAGTGAGAGGGAGGCACTCTAAGAGGGCCTGGAGGAAATGGGAGATGATGTCTGTAGCTTGATGTAATCCAGCAAGTTTGGTAGTATGGAGGGTGAGAGAAGCTTGAGTAGTCTGCACC